>JADRCD010216954.1:0-59328 GCA_019843815.1 Montemys delectorum
TTTTTTTTTTTCTCCTCAAAACCTTGGAATAATTATCAGACTGGCCTCGTAAGCATTTAGATTATCATCATCCACTGGGGAACTGTGCTCAGAATGAAAGTAAACACTAGCCATAATCCTACAATGAGGCAGGACACTGCTCCAAAAAGGACAAATGGCTCTAAAAAGTACAGAATTTCTCCTTTTAGCCTCCAGAGATACCTTAGAGAGTCTAGAATTAAAAAAAAAAAAAAAATACTTGTTCATAAATCCCCCAAATTCTGATTTCTACAATTGAGAGAAAAATTGCAGTTGCTAATAGCTGAAGTGTAAGAAGAAAAAGAAAAACATTAAGCAAATTTTAACAAGAAAAACAGCTATTTATTAGCAAAACCAAAAACTAAGAAAGGCTCAAATGCAGATGAGCAGGGTTAGTGATTTCAGGAGTGTGCTGGCTAATGTTAAGTCAAACTATAGTTATTTGAAAGGAGGGAACTTGTCTGTAGCACATTTAGCACATTTTCTTAATTAGTGACTGATGAGGGGGGGCACTATCCAATGTGGTGGTCTCGGCTTGTTAAGAGAGCAGGCTGAGTAAGCCACAAGGATCAAGCCAGTAAGCATTATTCCTGGGTCTCTGCTGCAGTTCCTGACTCTGCAACAACTCCTTCTCCAGGTTCCTGCCCTGATTTCCCTCAGTGATGGACTGGTTCCTGGAAGTGTAAGTTGAAATAAATCCTTTCTTCCCCGAGTTTCATCGGTCATGGTGGTTCATCGCAGCAACAGGTACACTAACTACAACAGGAAATGATTTTCAGAGCTAAACTTTAGTAGGAAATTTTGCCAATGAAGGCCATAAACAAGACTGTTTAAGGTTAAATGGTTTGTCAAAACCCACAAAGCCACTGTAACTAGTCAGACTTTCTAAATGCAATCTTATTTGTTATAGAAGGAAACAACCCACCGTTATATTTTCTAGATCAAGATGCTTATTGTGCACAGTTTCACAGAGTCTTCGGATTTTTTCTTTGATCTTGTTCATATCTTTTTCATTCAGTAGCTTAGCTGAAGAAGCATCTTGTTCCAGCTCCAAAAGCCGAATCATGAGATCTAGGCTGGCCCTATCAAGATCCATGTTCAAACGATCTCTACTCAATATGTACATGAGAGCAGCTGTACAGAGGGACAGATTCTTCGACAGACCCCAAAAGAGAAATATTCATGAAAGCAATTACTAACAATTTCAGAAACAAGAACATTACTGACATTTATACGCTAAAATGTCTAAAATTCCTATTGCTGATTTTGATGGAGACCTTGATAATTCCTGATTCACTGCTCTTTCAAAATATCCCAGGGAAACATATCTATTTAATAAATAGAAGCTTGAATGAAAGCCATTTTTTCCTATCATCCTTCGCTAATCAATGTTCAACGAGAATATAAATTTACTACTCATTTCTTTGAACAGTTTTGCTAAATGAGGTGCTTATAGAACATACTTTATGAATAATCTAGTATATACATATTTCCTTTTGCAATATACTTTTAATGTTCTTTGTAGCATAAAGACATGTCAAGTTTTGTTTTCTTTAAAAAAACAGTAATATAAATGTTTATTATTTTTTGTATCAAAACACAATTTTCCCTCTGTAAAGTATAGACAACTCAGCTTGCCATTAGAATCCAAGGGACTGAAATAAATTTAACTACGGGGCTGAAGAGATGACTCAGCAGTTAAGAGTGGACACTAGTTGTTCTTCCAGGGGACCCCATTTCTATTCCAAAGACCCACATGGTGGCTCACTCAAAACTCTAACTCTAGTCCTATCTCTAACTCTAGTCCTAGGGGATCCAACACCATCATCTGGTCTCTGCAAGCACCAGGCACATACCTAGTATAAACATATAAGCAAGTAAAACACTCATGAACGAATTAACTTTTAAAAGGAAACAAACATACCCATATTCATTTTTTTTTTTTATTTTTAAATTTTTTTTTTTGGTTTTTTTGAGACAAGGTTTCTCTGTGTAGCCCTGGCTATCCTGAAACTCACTCTGTAGACCAGGCTGGCCTCGAACTCAGAAATCCACCTGCCTCCCAAGTGCTGGGATTAAAGGCGTGTGCCACCACAGCCCGGCTTGTTTAGGTTTTCTAGACAGGGCTTCATTATATAGCTTTGGCTGTCCTGTCTACTATATAGACCAGGCTAGCCTCAAACTCAGAGGTCAGCCTATCCCTGCCTCCTCAGTGCTGGGATTAAAGGCATACACCATTATACCTGCTGGATTGATTTTTTTTTTTTAAATGTTTTAACTCAACATTTTTAAAAGAAAGAGTCCCACAAAACGTAGACCTGGTTGGCCTGAAACTCACTATGGAGACCAAATTAGCATGGAGGTCTACTTGCTTATGTGCCAGGCCTGACACATCTCTGTTGTGTAGTTTTTGAGGCACAATTTCACTATGTAGCACTGGAACTCACTGTATACACCCAGTAGGTCAGGGTGGCCTGCCTCTGCCTCTCATGTTCTGGGATTAAAGACATGTACCAGGCTTGTTTCATTTTTTTGACGGGATCTCATATAACCCAGGCTGGCCCTGAACTCATTTTGAGTTGAGGATAACCTTGAGGTTTTGGTACTCCAGTCTCTTTTCCTAAATGCTAGGATTACAGGCCTGCATAATATCTGGTTCATGTCATACTAAGGGTCAGACCAAGGGCTTAATGTTTACTAAGCAAGCACGTAGACTAACTGAGGTACACTCCTAGCACCCAGTAACTGTTTTTAATAAAACATTTAATAAAATGTGCTTAAAATACTCAAGGTGGTATTTCTTAAATTAATGTTAACACAATCAGTCTTCGATAGCCAAATACCCTAAGAATGCAAAAATTCAACAAACCATGCACAGCTCAAAAATATAAGAATTATACTTGTATTTAATATATATAAACCTTTTCCTTGATATTATTTCCTAAATAATATAAAAACTACTAACATAACATTGTAAGGGAGGATATATAGGAATGTATAAGTATTTAGTCATATCATCCTAGAACCAATTCCCACTGATATCAAGGGATGGCTGTGTAATACTGTGCATTTGGGATGTGCCAACATTTGAAGTAAGTCTGTATTTGTTATTATGTTCAACAATATAATATATATAATTAACCACTTGATTGTGACTTTGAATTGTCCAAAGTACAGATTGTCTAAAATACTGTTGTCTTTATTTTTATCTTTAAAACTTAGGGGTGTGTGTGTGTGTGTGTGTGTGTGTGAGAGAGAGAGAGAGAGACAGAGAGAGAGAGAGAGAGAGAGAGAGTGTGTGTGTGTGTGTGTATGTGTGTGAGAGAGAGAGTGGGGGGGGGGGGGGGGGGGGGGGGGGGGGTGGTGCTCACACATACCATATAGGTATAATTGCTCAAAAAGACCAGAAGCTTAGAGCGAGAGTCACAGGTGGTTGTGAGCTCCTTTACATGGGTGAAAACCAAATCAGGACCTTTATTGCTGAATAATCTTTTCAGTCCCCTTGATGAAATGTTTATAAAGCATTTTTCTGGAAATTAGAATGTCACAGTGAAGACCGTAAGAATGCACTAAGAAAAATTTATGCCTTAAGTCTATACCTAACTGGTTAATGAAGCAAACAACACATTTCTTGTGCCTTCTTGTCCTCATTATTCTGTGACTGGTACAACCTGGGTACAGAGGAATGTTCACTCACTTTTATTTCATTACTTTTAGAAGAATTGGTATTAGATTAATTTTGTGCCACCCAATTTTTTATTTAGAAAGTAATTTCCTTTCATACAAGGCCACCTCAATATATCACTGTCAGGTTTGGTAATGACTATTTTTTTCTAACTTATGATGACATTAAGAGTTAACTTTGGTTGATTAATCTTTACCATTTATTCCTTTTCACAATGCAGCTATTTTCCAGAACCAACAATGAGCTAAGTATTTTAAAGTCATGGCTATATTTCTTTAAAAAAAAAAAAAAAGATTTATATTTATTTAATGTATATGAGTGCTCTATCTGCATGTACACCTGCATACCAAGAGAGCATCAGACCCCATTACAGATGGTTGTAAGCCACCATATGGCTGCTGGGAATTGAACTCATGACCTCTGGAAGAGCAGACAGTGCTCTTAATCACTGAGCCATCTCTCTAGCCCCATGGCTATATTTCAAATCCCTTTTCTATGCCATTACTATCAAACAATATTAAAAAACTTATGAATAGAGGTAATTATTTTATAGTATAAAATATTCAGTATAATATGCTAACTGACAAATGAATACTATTTTAATATAAACAAACTTTTCTTAAGAAAAATGTCTTGAAAAATGTGATATATAAAGCAAAAATGTATGGCTATCATCTCTACTTATCAAGCAAATAAAATATGAATATTCAATGAAGGTATTTTCTGATATAGACAAAAACTAAAATTTTTTAATAATACTTCTCAACCTCAGAAACTTAAAATACCTACCTGATGGTGCTGAGAATCATCCAAAGTTTTAAAGACCATTGCAACCATTCCATGTGCCCTCAGATGCATTCGAAAACTGGGCATGGCACATTTAGTAGCCAAGCTGATAACACTAGAAGGAAACAGATTGTGTTAAGGCAGCTAAAAACTTCTAGGACATTAGCTGTAGTTTGCATAATTCCAAACAAGAAGGAAATAGGAGGCTTAAAATATTAACAACACAAAATATAAAAACCATGGGCAAACCAAATTTTTAAGTACCAAGCTTAGAATATGAATGGGCATACTATATTTATAAAAATGTATAGCATGGTTTCTGTAGTATATTCCTCCAATCACCAATTCTAGTTCCCTTGCATATTCATAATACTGTTATTATTTTAATACTAGAAGTAGTTATATTTCATTGGATATATTTTAACTGACCATAGATAATACAACCAACTCTAGGTATACAATCTATCACCATATATAAAAGATGACCCACGTCACTGCTCAAATCAATCTATTACTCAGTGGCTGAAATTCTGAGATTAAAAACAAAAAACCCATCTCAGATTATTTAGTATACTATTTAATCTTTAGCATCTGGAAACTGAAAAGCCTATACCATACAAAAAAGGAAACATTTTAGCATATCACTAATTATCAACAACAAAAATTTTTAAATGCCTAGCTTTATTAACAAATTTAAACCTATCCAACTGAAAACCTTAATGACATAACATGCACGACATTACACAATGTACAATTAAGATCTTACCTAAGGCAACGTGTGTTTAGAGGCTGAGTACTCTTTAAGCCACTTAACAAGTATTCAATGTCATCAGTGAACTCTTGATTTTCACCAAATTCCACCACATCATTGAAGTGCTTCACGTGCTGAACAACAGTATATAACTGCCAAGAAAAAAATAAGCCCACCTCTTTGTAACTTTGAACTAGCATATTTAAATCTATAGGCTCACTGTATTTAATAAAATGCCTATAAAGTCATTCATTAGATGGCAACAAAAATGTTTTTGAATCACTAGTATTGGACAAGTAGAATAAGGTACGTTTGTGGTTCAGACTGTGGCTAGCAATGTAGTGATATTTGTTTAAGACAAAAGGCTAATTGTTACACATAGAAATCTATCCACGTGCAGTGAAACGGTATATGGCTGCTTACTTCTTTGTCTTCTTTTCTGCATTTCAGAGCAGTAACTATTTCTTGGTAGGGCTGAGTAGGTATTGTCACAGTTTTTATCACTTTGAGTGGTGGTGCAGGAGCCTTAAAAACTCCATCATCTTTTTGATTTGGTTCCTTTGAAGACAGCCTCACCTATTAATAAAGGTATTAAATTAGTTGTTCTAAGCAAATATATCTTAAAAGGTAACATCTCATCTATGTGACAAATTTAGCTTTAAAAAGTAAATGAAATGTTTTTAAGGGAGAAGAGGGAGGCTGCTGAAGGTCCTAAGAGATCATTTAAATTCCATGCACTACTAAGACTTAAATTTTGATTTACATACAAAAGAACCACTTGAGAAATACTTCTGGCCTTTTAAAAACTTCACATTTCATATCATTTCTTTGCTTCCATGACTTTAACAGAATAAAGAACCACAATTACAGGCATAAGTAGCACTGATAAGCAGTTAGACAGGGCTTCAAAAAACTACAACAAAGGAATCACAGAAGCATAGGAAACTAAAGCAACATAGAACAAAAATAAAACGTTGTAAAAAGAACAAAGCGTGTCTCAGAATCACAAATAATTACTAATATATGATGGTGACTTCATAATCAACTTAAGAAAAAACATTATACTGTGTTTATTAAGAGTTCTATTCTCAGACCTGAAGATGAACATTAGTCCTATGCACAAGGCCCTGAGTTCAGCCACTAGCAACACAAACACATGACCCTCAATCCTCAAATTTTTGTTACTGTTCTAAGAACTCATTCCTTTAGTAGTTTAAGATGACCAAGGCTTCATCTCCTAGTTGCCTGGATTATGGGTAGGTAGCAAGAATATTTCACAAAAGGTTTGGTTTGGAAAGTATTAATTGAATATAATTTTAGCTCTATGAAAATCAAATTAAGGAATAAAAGTCACTTTACGTTATACAAATATAGATAGCTGGGCAGAGGCGAAGAACATCTTTAATCCCAGCACTTAAAAGGCTCTTTAAATTCAAGGCCAACCTGGTCTTCAAAATGAGTTCCAGTACCACAGAGAAACCCTGACTCAAAAAAACCAACAAAAAAAAAAAAAAAAAAAAACAAACAAACAAAAAAGAGATATACAATAATAAATATTCAGACAAAACATTCTTACACATAAAATAAAAATAATTCTTAAAAAGGCAGAGGCCCAAACTTAAAAAAAAAAAAAAAATCCACCTGTTATATAGTCTACAATATAGCTTTAGAAGAAAGAGTGAGGTCCTGCTATGCAGTCCTTGTTGACAACAACGTGGTGATTCCCACCTCAGCCTTCCAAGCACTGGGATTACAGGTATGGGCCATCATGCCTAAATTTATTATAAATTCTCAGGATCAGTAAATTGGGAGTAAAGTGCCTGCCATGCACGCTGGATCCGAGTGTTTGGATACTTAGTATCTATACTCTTTTAAAAAAAAAAGAAAAAAGAAAAACAAAAGAAAAGAAAACAGCACCCCAGCAATTTGTGGTAAAGATTGGTAGATCCCTGGAGCTCACCAGTTTAGCTAAACTAGCCAAACTTAGAACTTACGGAGACTCTGTCTCCAAAACTTAGGCAGTGAAGGCCAAAGCCAATGAGATTGCTTAGCAGGTAAGGTTGCCTGCCAAGCAAGCCGGACAACCTGAGTTTGATTGCCAGAACCCACAGGCTAGAAGAAATTACTCATACAAGTTATCCTCTACTGAGTACATACACACGCACAGAAACACATACATAATAACACACACACACACACACACACACAAATTAATACTAACACTTCATATAAGGAATACTTTTTCTTAAACCCTAAATACTATAAATTCTATGAAACATGAGTCATTAAAAGCTTTGGTTTGCTTTTTTGTTGTTTAGTGTCTGAGATAGGGTCTCAGTATGAAGCCTAGATTGGCCTTGAGGTCCTACAAAGTTTTAATTTATAAAGCTTTCAATGATAACCTTGTAAGAACAAAAATTAAGATAGTAACTATCTACATTAATTTCTAATTTATTTTCACAAAAAGAAGAAAATTTACTTACTGTGACACTCTGAGGTTTTGCTACTGGTGGTCCAGGCAATTCTTCTGAGTCTGGATGGTTCCAATGCCTTGCATTATATACAGCTTTTGTAGGTGACTAGTGAAATGAGAAAAATAAGAAAGAAATCAACTGCTTCCATCTCACTTTGTATCCCTTACAAAAAGGTCTCATTTATATAGAATAATTGAAATGCATAAACATACATTCTCAGACAAAAAACAGGGCTATTACCAAGACTATGCTAGACATAATCACTTTGGTATTTAGCACAGAACTGGTAACTGTTCTTTTGTGCAACCAATTAACCAGAAGAAAAAAGCACTTGAAATTGCTAACACACACACACAGATTATATATAGCAGTTATCTAAGAGGAAAACAGAGAGCTAGTTTATGTTTCATCTACACTACACACATTACCCAGAAAACTTAATAAAGTCATTGCATGAATTCATAGATTATTTAGACATAATAATGAATCATCACTTAATGCAAATCTACTTCCTAAAAGTAATGGTAACAGAAGCTTTGGCATTGTGAATTTTTTTTTTTTTTTTTTTTTTGGTATAAAGTACTTTCTTGAGAATGAAGAAATATTTCATTGAATACAAGTTCTATCAGTACCAGCCTGACAAGTGGAGTCAGGACTTAACCCATATAAAAAAATGCATCTAGCAAATATGCATCTGGAGTCCTAGTATTTCTACAGAAGAACTGCCCAGGGTTGGAGAGATGGCTCGGTGGTTAAAGAGCACTGACTGTTCTTCCAGAGGTCTTGAGTTCAATTCCCAGCAACCACATGGTGGCCCACAACCATCTGTAATGGATCTGATTCCCTCTTCTGGTGTGTCTGAAGACAGCGACAATGTACTTACAAAAAGTAAATTAAAAAAAAAACAAAAAAAAAAAAAACGAAGAACAACAACAACAACAACAACAGCTCAGAAGCTCGTAATAAGCTAACCCCTAGAGTAAGTGGCACAGCAGTAGCAACAAGAGACCTCTGACCTCCACATATGCCCCTTCATATGTATGTGCCTACATTTTTACACACATATTCACACACACACACACACACACACACACACAGATAAGTAATGACTTTATTTTAAGTAAATGTTTTGAAAGCCTAGTATACAATGGATGTGGTGGTACACAGCTTTAATCCCACTCAGGAGGCAGAGACAGGTGGATCTCTGAGTTAACAACAGAAACTGTCTTGAAAAAACAAAAACAAAAACAAAAACAGAGGAGGAGGAGGAAGAGGAGGAGAAGGAGGAGGAAGAGGAGAGAGAGAGAGGAAGGAAGAAAGGAAGGAAGGAAGGAAGGAAGGAAGGAAGGAAGGGGAAAACAGAAAAGGAACAGAGTCTAGGATTTAATATATTTAATTCAATATATTCATTATGAAAACTTTGTTCCTCATACCACTCATTCTTGCTTTATAATTTTCCAACAACAAAGAGCAGGCAGTTTATGACAGGCAGAAGTTCCATACTCATGTGAGTGAAACCAATGGAACCAATTATACACTGTAACATTGAAAATTGTTCAAATTTTATAAAAGTAGACAAACTACCCTCACAAGACACAATAGTCTAAAGAAGTTCAATGGACTAGCATTTGTGAATTCCATACGAAAATTATATAATAACATTCATATTGAATGTTCATAGATTATAAACTGTCTTGAATTTTTAATAAAGGCTATTATTGTACTAGTAAACCAATTTACTTAAAATTATGAAAAAAGTCTCTCAGTTTTAACATTCTGAATTTCAGAACCAGAATAGTAAAGCCTGCAAATTCAAATGCATAGAACTACATTTGTATTAAAAAAAAAAAACGAAAACTTTATTTTCAAAAGGAAACTGATTTCAAAAGAAAAAGAATGACAAGACAGAAGAGTAATACCATTTTTATTCTTCAAAAATATGATACTAAATATTCTCACTCTAACCCTCAAGTCTCTGATCTAATGATTCTGTTTATGACAACAATCTTCCTATTTTTTATGCAACACATACAAAATAGAGTATTTGCACAAAAACCTACTTCAAGAATGGCCAAATACTCCTGTTCCCATTACTCTTTAAAGATTTATTTATTATATGTAAGTACACTGTAGCTGTCTTCAGAAACTCCAGAAGAGGGCATCTGATCTCATTACGGATGGTTGTGAGCCACCATGTGGTTTCTGGGATTTGAACTCAGGACCTTTGGAAGAGCAGTAAGTGTGCTTAACCGCTAAGCCATCTCTCCAGCCCCTCCCATTACTTTTATAAACTAGATTTACATTAATTAATAATTCATTCTTATATCTAAATAATTTATGAGCTCATGCAATGACTTGATCAGGTTTTCTGGGTCACATGTGCACATAGTAGATTAACAAATTCTAAAAATCACCTCTTTATTCATGTTTATCTCAGAAAAGCACTATACAAGTTTTGTCCCTCTTCATTATTAAATCCTTGATTCAAGAAACCTCTAATACCTCAAATACACTCAGAGCCCAGGCCATGATTCCATGCTTTTGATGTAAATCTGTGACCTAGACTCAAGTGTGGCTGGTAGAGCACCTACCTAGCATGCACAAGGTCCCTGATTCCATCCCTAGCATTGTAATAAAGTCAAAGACAAAGAAAAGTCTTTCAAACTGCAAAAATTCTACTGATTTTTATTTTTTATGAGTTGGTGTTTAGCCTTCTTACAGATATGTGAACCATATGTGTGAGTTACAGTTGTGAGTTGCCATGTAAGTGCTGGGATTTGAACCTGGGCCCTCTGAAGAACAATCAGTGTCAATACCTAAGCCATCTCCCCAGTTCCCCTTCTATTTCTTTTAAGAATACACTAACTCTAGGTAATAATCTTGGGTTAAGAAAAGG
Organism: Montemys delectorum; assembly: GCA_019843815.1. Lineage (NCBI taxonomy): Eukaryota > Metazoa > Chordata > Mammalia > Rodentia > Muridae > Montemys > Montemys delectorum. The sequence continues at coordinate 10,611 of JADRCD010216954.1, forward strand.
ACTATTCTCCATAGAACAAAACAACAGGGAAATACAAGATTCTTAACTAAAACACTGTAAGATCAGGGAAAACACTAATTACTAGTTTATTTAGCTGACTTCAGACACACCAGAAGAGGGCATCAGACCTCATTACGGGTGGTTGTGAACCACCATGTGGTTGCTGGGATTTGAACTCCAGACCTTCAGAAGAGCAGTCAGTGCTCTTACCCGCTGAGCTATCTTGCCAGCCCTAATTACTAGTTTAAATACTAAATATTACTAATAGCTCTTTTAATGCTGGACTACCTAATATGAGTCCATTACCTTCAGGTAAAAAAGGGAATCCATCATACAGGAACTCCTACCAGCAATGGGAATGCTGGCATTGAAGTGTTTTATAATGAGAATCAGGAGGACTCTTTTTTTTTTTTAAGTTAGCATGCCTGTAATCTTAATACTCAGGAGACAGAGGAGCAAGGAGTTCAAGGTTAGTCTTACCTACATAAAGTTTAAGGCAGGCTTGGGCTAAAAGAACGTTTTCTCAAATTAAAACAAAGCAAAAAACATTTCTTATTCTGTGTAGTGGCTAATGCTATCAACTTGACAAGATCTAGAATCACCTAAGAAAACAAGCCACCAGGCATATCAGTGAGTGGCTAATTCTAAGTGAAAAGACCTACCTTGAATATGAGTAGCACAATTCCAAGGACTGGGGTGTAGGACTCCATGGAAAGGAGAAAGTAAGTTAAGCAATAGCATGCACCTGTCTCTGCTTCCTGGAAGGGGATGCAGCATAGTCAGCGGCCTCAACTCCTGTTGCTAGGACTTGCCCACCAGGATGGACTATACCTTCAAAGTGTGAGCCAAACTTAAACCCTTCCTCCCATAAACTGCTTCTTGTTGGGTATTTTGTCACAATGAGAAAAGTAACTAATACACTATCTTTAGCATGTAACTTGATGAGCCTAGACTTGTGAAGTTTTTGATGCTTACCATTTTAAGGCTAGTGTAATGTAAAGAAAATAAGAGATCTGATCAGAACTTTCCCTTGACTTTTATTTCCAAATTTTACAAAATCATGGGGCTTCAAAATTTTTAGATTTATGTGCATTAGTGTTTGCCTACATGTATGTGTTCGTATAATGCCTAGTGCCCATGGAGGGCAGAAAAGGGTGCTAAGTATCCTGTAACTGGAGTTATGAATGGTTGTGAGCCACCATGAAACCACTGAGCCATCATCTCTCTGTCCAGTTGCAGGGCTTATTATAGGGTAGAAGAATTACTAAAGATACATGCATCTAAATAAATACCATGAGTGTTACATAGGGAGGGAGAGAGGGAGAGAGAGAGAGAACACTGAACTGACCCTGAGCTCATAATAGCATTCTAAAAATGGTACAAGAATTCTACTTGCTCCAATATGAATTGTGTATGTAAATATCAGAGCACCTGATAGGCCACATTCTAATTTTACATAGTACAAGTGATTTTGTAGAGTACCTAAAAATGGTTTAAAAAAGAGCAATCAACTTTTCATGGAAAAATAAAGATCATAAACACCATGTAGAAATCTGGTTAAGTCTTAATTAGGTCACTCATACTGAACTACCAGGGTTATCTTTCATCTTCTTTTTTAGTTTTAAAAGTAGATATACAGCACGTTAATCACTTGTCTTAACTTTACTCTTTGTTAGACAATTTATGCCTTCTGTTTGCTCTCCAATCTAAAGAATACTTACTTAGAACAAGGAGTAGACAGCTCACATAAATATGCTAACATTCTAAAGAGTTGGAACCAGGAAAGCAGGTTTCAGAACAGCCACCCTAAAAACATTCTATGTTCGTTCTTATTTACTTCTCCAGGAATACATGCAACAAACAAAAATTTTACATGCAGAAATTTACTACAGTTAAAAAAAAAAAAATAAGAGCACCTTCCTGTCCCACAACACCCAAAAGAGGTTCCACTCCAAGGAACTCTAACACGCACAGGATCAGAGGTAAGGAGGACACAACATCTGTCCCAACAACGGGAGTAACTGGGACCAGCGGGACCAGGCACACAGGAACTCCACCAGCCCAGTGACTCAGGTTTCTTCCAGTCTGTCTGAGCTAGTGCCCTGAGCAGACCTTGGGCGAAAGCTCTGCAGCCAGTCCCACAACACCCAGAGGAAGCTCCACTCCCAGGTGCTCTAACAAGCCCAGGGTCACAGGATCCCAGAATCGCAGAGACAGCTTGACTCTGGAGTTCTGACACAATCAGGATCACACAAAGGACAGGCTCCAATCAGATTTAGCAAGGACAGGTAGCACTAGAGATAACCAGATGATGCAGGGCAAGCGTAAGAATATAAGCAACACAAAACAAGGTTACTTGGCATCATCAGAACCCAATACTCCCACCATTGCAAGTCTTGGACACACCATCACACTGGAAAAGCAAGACTCAGATATAAAAATCACTTCTCATGATGATGATACAGGACTTTAAGAAAGACATAAATAGCACCCTCAAAGAAATACAGGAGAACACAGATAAACAGCTGGAAGCCCTTCAAGAGGAAACACAAAAATCCCTTAAAAAACTACAGGAAAACACAATCAAACAGGTGAAGGAAATGAGCAAAACCATCCGGAATCTAAACATGGAAATAGAAACAATAAAGAAATAGAAAGAGAGACAACCCTGGAGATAGAAAACTTAGGAAAGAAATCAGGAGTCATAGATGCAAGCATCACCAACAGAATACAAGAGATAGAAGAGAGAATCTCAGGGGCAGAAGACACCATAGAAAACACTGACACAACAGTCAAATAAAATGCAAAAAGTAAAAAGCTCCTAACCCAGAACATCCAGGAAATCCAGGATGCAATGAGAAGATCAAACCTAAGGATAACAGGTATAGAAGAGAGTGAAGACTCCCAACTTAAAGGGCCAGTAAATATCTTCAACAAAATTATAGAAGAAAACTTTCCTAATCTAAAGAAAGAGATACCCATGAACATACAAGAAGCCTATAGAACTCCAAATAGACTGGACCAGAAAAGAAATTCCTCCAATCACAAAATAATAAAAACACCAAATGCACTAAACAAAGAAAAAATTTTAAAAGCAGTAAGGGAAAAAGGTCAAGTAACATATAAAGTCAGGCCTATCAGAATTACACCAGACTTCTCACCAGAGACTATGAAAACTAGAAGATCCTGGGCAGATGTCATACAGACCCTACAAGAACACAAATGCCAGCCCAGGCTACTATATCCAGCAAAACTCTCAATTACCTTAGGTGAAGAAAACAAGATATTCCATGACAAAACAAAATTTACATAATATCTTTCCACAAATCCAGCCCTACAAAGGATAATAGATGGAAAACATCAACATAAGGAGCAAAACTATACCCTAGAAGAAGAAAGTAATCTTTCAACAAATCCACACAAACCTAATTCCACCTCTTAAAACAAAAACAACAGGAAGTGACAATTAGTTTTTCTTAGTATCTTAATATGGAAATTAATATTACCAACATATATATCCTAATCGATTGAAATCCAAAAATATGAGGAATTAGAAATTTACTCCAAAAAAAAAAAAAAAGAAAGAAATTTACTGACTGGCATCCAATGGTCTCTCTAATTTGGTAATTGGAGAAATAGGTCCAATACACATCCACTTTCAGCTTGTTTGTTCGTGACAATGTCTTGCTGTATACAAAATAATGGACTTGAGATCTTTCTTCTCCTATCTCAGCCTCTCTATTAGAAGTATTGTTTATTTTATATTTTTACACTCTACTATGGTTTTCAGATCAGCTTACATATTTTAAAAGTATTTATATATCCAAAAGAAATGCAGACAATTAAATTGGGAGGGGCTTTGTACGAGAACAACAAAGACTGAATGCTTTGCTTGACGTTTGTAACTCTTGTATCAAGCTACTAACAGTAAGAGCCAAGATTTTAAGCTCTACTAAATATAAAACAAACAAAAACACTTTATATATTTATGTTCATTTAAGGAAATATTAGTAGTGATGTATTATTTTGAAATATACAGTTAATACGTTTGGAGTTATTTAAAATTTATATTGAGAAAAACGTATGTATTTTTAGTATTGCCGTAGACAACCATCTACATAAGACTATTAAATTGATTGTTTTACAACAAACAACTTTTATAATACTCATTTTTATTGTTATAATTTTATAAATTTTAAAGAATATGACAAAAAAGATATTGTAGGTATTGAAGGGGGGTCTCTGGGAGGAGTTGGGGTACAAAAGGAAAACAAGAACGTGATTTAATTCTATTTACTTAAAATATAATTTTAAATGTTAACAAATTCAGATAAATTGAAATCATGTAACTTTTTTCATTATCATGCAATAAAACTTTAAAAAATAATTAAAAATGAAAAATAAAATAAGAGCATGATCAACCTATGTGGGTCAATTATACATGAGTAACAGTGTCAATGAAAACAAATACAAGGTTTTTATATGAGGACAATCTCAAGAGTGTGATTTAGCAGACCAATCACTGAATTACAATTATAAATGATAAGAAAGTAGAGTTCTGACAGCTCAGTAGTTAAGAAAACTGGCTGCTCTTCCAGAAGACTTGGGTTCGGTTCACAACACCCATTTGGCAGCTTACAACTGTCTGTAATTCTAGTTCCTGGGAATCTAACAGATACACACTCATGCAAAACACCAATACGCATAAAAATAAGTCTTTTTTTCTCCTTGAGTAAAGTTCCTGAGTAGCAAAGAATAAGAGCATTTTGCTCTTTCCCACTGTGTAGGCCTCTAAAAGTGTGTGTGCTAGGGGAGGGAAGGGAGGATTCCCACCATTTTTATAGTATAATTTTGTTTTTTAACAAGCCCAACTCAGCTGGAGAGATGGCTCAGTGGTTTGACAGCACTGACTGCTCTTCTGAAAAGTCGTGAGTTCAAATCCCAGCAACCACATGGTGGCTCACAATATCCATGGTGTGTCTGAAGACAGCTACAATGTACTTACATATAAAAAAAAAAAAATCTTAAAAAAAAAAACAAAAAAAACCCAAGACCAACTCAAGTCTATAGTAATGACAGAAACAGTAAGCTGGCTATATTTCACCCAGTCTTATCTACAAGGATTTCATGAACAAAGTAATGTAATTCTACCAGCATAAATCCATCTGAATAATGGTCAAAGAGCTGCCAATACATAATAACTGTGTGTGTCTGGGTATAGTGCCTTAGTATCAACAGAAAAAAAAGAGAATGGGAAGAAAGGGAAAAAAAAGAAACCAACAGTGTGGAAGATGCCTACATAAACAAAAACTAGGGAGTCTAACATTCCCTTGAGGTTAGGATCATGCTGAACATATAAATTATTTAGCAACACTGGGTGTGGAAAAACTACATATACATAAATATTAAAGGGGGGCTGGAGAGATGGCTCACAGGTAAAGAATACATTGGCTGCTCTTCCTCAAGACTCACGTTTGATTACTAGTACCCATATAGCAGCTCACAGCAGGTCTGCAACTCTAGTTCCAGGAGATTCTATGCCCTCTTCTGGCCTCAACAGGAGCAAGACATGTATACAGTGTACAAATATATATGCAGACAAACCACTCATATACAGAAAGTATATACATTTTTTAAAAATGATTTTAAAGGAAATAATTTACAGAATATAAACAATCAGCACCTAAGAAAATGAGACTAAAATAAAAGCACAATCTAAAGTCACATGCTTACATAATTACTATTCTGAAGAACTATACGCGCCAATAGTAAGTGAATTTTTCAAAAGATAAAATATCATGTAACCCAGGCATGGTGGCACCCACTCTTTAATTCCAGCACTCTGAGGCAGAGGTAGGCAGCTCTCTATGAGTCAGGGCAATCAAGGTTACTTAGGTAAGACTCCGTCTCAAAAACAAAACAAAGATCCCCATATAAGAAGGTGTGGCTGCACTCAGGAAATTGAGGCAGGCGAATTCTGGGATACACAGTACTTCCAGGTCAGCCTAGGATACAGTGAGCGAAAGACCCTTTGCAGTGGTGGCCCATGCCTTTAATCCCAGCACTTGGGAAGCAGAGGCAGGCAGATTTCTGAGTTTGAGGACAGCCTGGCCTATAGAGTGAGTTCCAGAACAGCCAGGGCTACATAGAAAAACCCTATCTCAAAAAACAAAAACAAAAAAAAACAAACAAAAAATTCAAACAGCCAGGTAGTAATGGCTGACACCTTTAATCCCAGCACTTGGAAGACAAAGGCAGAAAGAGCTCTACAAGTCTGAAGCCAGCAGGTCTACAGGAAAAACAAAAATTACACAAACAAAATCCTATCTCAAAAAAAAAAAAAAAAAGTAAATTTTATATTTTTTTTAAAAAGTTAGGCCAGGCGGTGGTGGAACACGCCTTTAATCCCAGCACTTGGGAGGCAGAGAGAGGCAGACTTCTGAGTTCGAGCCCAGCCTGGTCTACAGAGTGAGTTCCAGGACAGCCAGGGCTGAAGAAACCTGTCTTGAAAATCCAAAAAAAAAAAGTTAGAAAGCATCTGGCTGATTTTTTTTTTTTTTTTTTTTAAAAAAAAAAAAAAAAACAAAAAAAAAAAAAAAAAGCTGGTTTCCTACAAGCGGTGGGAACAGGGCTCAAATTAATTGACCTTTAACTAAATTTACATTTTATAGTTTTTAATTTAAGAAAAATGTTAATGTTGCTCATATCATTTACTAAGAATGGAAACAGGGGGGGGGAATTAAAATTTAAAGCAAAGCAGAACCAAGAAACCTTCTTTATATTTCAAATAAATCAAGGACAGACCAACTAATCAAAAGGCAGGCAGGCAGATTACTAATCCCAAGTAATTTGTGAACAGCTTGACTTTATACCATTGATATTAGTGCTAACAAGGCAAATGTATGTCTGTAAACAAATTCTGAATGACTTGAGTATGTGTGCAGTATGTGTGCCTATGTATGCATGTTTATAGAGGCCACAAATCAATGTCAAGTGTCTCGATCGCTCCATCTTACAGGAGACAGGGTCCTTTACTGAACCTGGAGCTCACCAATTGACTAGATTGGTTGACCACTGAATTCCTGGGATGTACCCAAATCCTAACTCCACAGTGCTAGGGGGTTATAGGTACTATCATGCATGCCCCCCATCCCAGATGATGGGGATCCAAAGTCTAATCCTTATAGTTGCCCGTTAAGCCATCTCCTCAGCTCCAAATCCTGAATATTCTAATGGCTTTTACTGCAATGAAATAAGCAAATACTTTTTTTAGAAATATTACGAGTTTCAGTAAATGTGATGCTAATGCTCACTGTCAAAAAAAGGGATGAAAAAAATTGTGGGGATGTGTTGATAGTGAAGATATCTCTATGATCTCAAAACACGTGCATGTATTTGAATCTACATGAGAATGTATTTTATATGTATGTGACTATATAAATGCATGTTCTCTATCTCTGTTAAAGGGACCAAAATTAATGAACGCATACCTAGTGCATAAACCCGGGTCCCTAGAGACATCTACAACCATTCCCAGGAATGGACCTTAGCAGACAGTATAAGATGAACCTATGTTATTCAGAAAGTGAGGAATTTATCCAGAATGAGAGTCATGTCATGAAGACCAAACAGTCAGTACTTGCATGCCAGTTACCTGAGAGACCAGAAGGCAGCCATGGAATTGGAGTTACCGGTGGCTGGAGCTTCCATGTGGATACTGAAAATTAAATCCAGGTCCTCTAAAAGAGCAGCCAGTACTCTTGATTGCTGAACCATCATTCCAGGTCCTATTTTTAATTTTAAAAGCACCTGAACTGGAGCTGGAGAGATACTTCAGCAGTTAAGAGTACTGGGTGCTCTTTCAGAGGACTTGTACTCCATTCCCAGCACACAAACCAAGGCTATCTGTAACTCCAGTTCCAGAGAATCTAGCCTGTGGGTACTAAGTTTGCACAAAATGTCTTTACATTCATGCAAAAAAAAAAAAAAAAAAAGACTCACACACACTCCAAAAACAAAAGAACATTGAACTAATGAAAACTAAAAGTAGTAATACTTTAGTAGTATTTTAAATAAGACAATGAAGAAAGGGACTATAGCCGGCAGTGGTGGCGCACGCCTTCCACCACCAGGCTTTTTTTTTTCCCCCAAATATTATTTCTATAAGAGAAAGATAATGCTAAAACTATTTAAAATTCCGGTTTGGAGAAACATTGTAGTGAGCTTTAAAAGACTATATTTTTTTAAAATTTCTTCTGGTATGCTAGATCAGCTAGCACACAGAACATTATACATTAACTAAAGACAAAGGAAGAAAGCCAATTGAACTGACTTTTTTCCATAGACAGAGTCAACTAGAACCCATCCGACAACTCTTAATAAAACTACTCTGGATCATCGATCTACCAAATATAAACAAACAGCCGTGACTTTGAACTTTCATACTCCTCAAACTCATCATCAAGGTGGTTCCATTCTGGTTGTCCTTTTATTTGGGCTTCATGTGTATTAACATCGCAGGTGTCTAGTTTTTAGAAATCACCATAACCTATATATCTGAATCCAAAAATGGGAAGTAAATCCTCAAATAGAAAAGCAACACTCACTAAATACATCAGACAAAAAAATGCTGTTTTGGGAGAGTGAATTCTAACTGCCAAAACAAGCACTGTGTGGAAGAACACTTGTTCTTGGGTAAGATGTGGGAGTACTTGTTCTTTAAAGTCTCTTCAGTTATGAGATTCTGTCTTTAAATTAACAACCTATATAAATTAATTTCAGAAAACAAAAATGAATTTATAAAGCTTTACAACTTTAAAATTACCAGTTCATATAGTGTGTACTTTGACTTATAAAGAAATAAATTTTACCAATTGCCTATAAGCTTACTATCAAGTGTCATATTGAATGACAGAAGGAAAGTAAAAAAAATCAAGTCCAAAATGTTCCTTAAGAAGTCAGACAAAAGATAGGGCCAGATGGGCCCAGTTTAAACCACAGAGAAACACTGAAAAGTAGTGGTAGAAGTATTTGAAAATTGAAACCACAACTGATATTACATTAGTTTCTTTAAAGACCCAGAAGCAGTCTTAATTGCAAAACAAAGTAGCCAACATTCCAAGAAAAATGCAACCTTCCAAGTACTGAAGGTAATTTTGGCTAATTTTTGTAAACACATTGCCTTAGCAACAGACAGAGAGGTAAAGTGAGCAGAGCAAGTAGTTCTCTCTAAATCAGCACAGGCATGACAGCTGCAAAACAGGGGAAAGCAGAGAAATGGTAGCCAGAAATCAGAAATGGGTGATCATTTCCACCAGAATTTCCAAATGATCAATTCTTAAAACTTAACCAAGGTTACTTAAATTCAGTTATGTTCAAGTCCAATTCCTTTTAAGTCTTCAGGTTTTTTTCTTTTTTGTTTTAAAAACATGTATCTTGACTGTCCTGCATTTATGTACTTATATGCATCACAGAGGGTGTCAGACCCCTAAAATTAATGAACTAAGAACCCATGTGGATGCTGGAAATCAAACCTGGGTCCTCTAGAAGAACAATAATGCTTTTAACCACTGAACCAATTCTCGAGCCCAGCAAATGACTTTTCCAGACAGGGCTTCTCTCTTTAGCCCTGGCTGTCCTGAAACTCAACTTTGTAGACCAGCCTGCCTCTGCCTCTGCCTCCCAAGTGCTAGAATTAAAACTGTAAGCCACCACCACCCAGCAGGGATGGTTTGTTTTTTCGGTTTTTTGTTTTTTGTTTTTTGTTTTTTGTGGTTTTTCAAGACAGGGTTTCTCAGTATAGCCCTGGGTGTACTGGAACTCACTCTGTAGACCAGGCTGGCCTCGAACTCAGAAGTCCACCTGCCTCTGTCTCCTAAGTGCTGGGATCAAAAGCATGCGTCACCACTGCCCAGCAAGTGACTTTTTAATGCCATTATTTAAGACATTTTTTTAACCAGTTTTCTTCTCGCTGCTCATTTTTCTGTAGCATATGACCTCTCAGATAGCCCTCAATCCTACTATAAATAACTCCTGCCTATATTCCTGATAAGGTTAAAAACTGTATTGATGACATGTTTAATAAAGGTAATGTGGAGCTGGAGAAGATGGGTCAGCAGCTGAAAGCACTTCCAGAGAACCTAGTTTGATTCCCACTAACCACATGGTGGTTCAGAGCCATCTTTAACTCCAATTCCAGGGAATCTGACAAACTCTTCTAACCTCTTTAGGCAATTAAGCATACAAGTGGGTGTACATACATACAGGCAAGTAAGACACGCATATACATAAAATAAATACTTAAAAACTTTAAAGAAAGTTAGTATGAGGAAGAAAGTTAGTATGAGGAAGAAGAGAAAAGGAAACTCTTGGCTAGGCTGTCTGTATCACTAAAGCAAGATGACCTATTTGACCAAGAAACTTACTGACAAATATTACTAGAACTGCCGAACAGTGGGGGCGCACGCCTTTAATCCCAGCGCTTGGGGGGCAGAGGCAGGTGGATTTCTGAGTTTGAGGCTAGCCTGGTCTACAGAGTGAGGTTCCAGGACAGCCAGGGCTACACAGAGAAACCCTGTCTCGAAAAAACAAAAACAAAAAAACAAAAACCAAACAATATATATGCATGTGTGTGTATATGTATATGTATATATATATATACACACATACATGTGTATTTTACATATATATATATATATATAAATAAAAACTAGGACTAACTAAATGGTTGAACATATTGAAGATAATGACAACCAGATTTCTCACTGTAAAGAGAAATAAAATACAATAGCATGAAGGCCAAAATAAACCTGGTGTTGGAACAGAAAGGAAAGTACCAGTGTGAACTCAAGGTTCTATAAAGTTAGGTATGAAATCATATGTAAAAAACACAGCATGATGGGGTAGAGATACATAGGATGGAAGTAGAGAGGGATTGCCTGGCATGAGCAAGGCACTAAGATCACAGCATTGTTTAAGTCTTTAGTCTTTGACAATAAAACATCAGCCGGGGTGGGGGTGGGGTGGCACAAGCCTTTAATCCCAGCACTTGGGAGGCAGAGGCAGGTGGATTTCTGAATTCGAGGCCGGCCTGGTCTACAGAGTGAGTTCCAGGACAGCCAGAGCTATACAGAGAAACCCTGTCTCGAAAAACCAAAAAAACAATAAAACATCAACAAAAAAGTCTATGTTTTTTTTTTTTTTACAGTTCTGTGTACTTAAACAGAGTCTTGAAGGAGTGAGAACACAGTATCTTCTCTAGTGTTCATATCAAAACCATGGCAACTAAATTGAATCAAAGGAAGCACTAGACAAATGTAAGTGCAGGCCACTCTACAACTGTTGAGAACATTTCCTACATCCACTCACACCCACTTCTCTCCCAAGGTATTTGGAAGATAATCTACATAAAAATTCTTGGAGAATTTAGTTTTCTGGGAATCCTAACTACTCATATGGGAGCATCTAAGTCTCTTCAGGGAATAAAAGACGACAACTACTATTACAAGAACGTTTTACTCACATTATATATTCAAGTGTGTGCAATTCCATATGTAGCTCTTTAAGTTTAAAGAAATTAGCAGTCATTTCCTTAACTTTCCTGATACTATAATATCATGTCCATCAATACAGCAGCAAATAGGTCTGCTGCCAACTTGTTTTCCATGACCTGGTTTACTTTAGGCCAGATAAATTATTTCAAAATCAGGTCGAGTACAAGCTCTGTGAATAGCAAAGCAAAATCTCTCTAGATTAAGTTTAAAACTAAATTTAAAAACTGAACACAGGGCTGTAGGTATAGCTCAGTGGTAGAGTGCTTACCTAGGATGTATGAGGCCTTGAGTTAGATCACTACTACTGCAAAAACAAAACACTACCAATAAATTACGTACAGATAGGCATACGTGATGAACTCAACTAACTGAAATATTAAAGTAATATAGGCAAGAAACATAAAATTAAGCCAGGCAGTGGTGACACACGCCTTTAATCCCAGCCAGTGGATTTCTGAGTTCGAGACCAGCCTGGTCTACAGAGTTAAGTTCCAGGACAGCCAGGGCTACATAGAGAAACCCTGTCTTGAAAAAAAACCAAAAAAGTAAAATAGAAAAATAAATAAAATAAACAAGGAACTGTTTTGTTTTGAGATAGCGTTTCATTTACAGGGACCTAACTGGCCTAAAACTCTCTTTGCTGACTAACTCGCCTTGAGCTCATAGAGATCCACATTCCTCTGCTGGAATGAAAGGCCTGTGCCACCATGCCTGGCTTTTTAAAAATTTTCAGACAGGGTCTCTGCTATGTACACCCCAATCTAGCTTCAAACTCATACCGAGTCTCCTGTCTCAGCCCCTGAGTGCTAGTCATTACTATACATGTGCCACCTTGCCCACTTTCTGACCAGTCACCCTTAGTAAGATACAATTTAAGGGCCAAAAGAACTGCAAACATAGCTTAAACCTCACTCGATATTTACTGTTCCCAGTAACAATCACTAGTCTATCACAATGTGGTTATTATGTGTGCACAGGCTACAGCAATAAACCAAAAACAAAAATGTCACATCAGGGCTCACAAAATGGCTCAGAAGGTAAAAAGCACTTGCTACAGACACCTGATAAGGAAACATAAACAATTATTAACAACGAACCTCTGGGGGAAAAAAAAATTAACTTAAATCTAATCCAGGATGTCGATTTATTAATTTACAGATTCCTAAGCCAATATTGGAGAGCACATTAAATAATATCAAGGAAACAATTAGATAACTTATACATATAGAACAGCCGTAAAGACAAGTATCACAGCTTACCAATAAAGATAAGTGAAAGGAAATTCTTTGTAAATAAGAATCTATTTAAATAAGGTCAATATAAAAACAAAATATACAAAGGGGTGGGGTGGAGAACTAAGGACTTCTGAGGACTTTAGATGAAAACAATATGATCAGGCACTAAGAATTATTTTTTAAAGCACTTCTTTTCTTATAGGTTCTAATCTTATCACTAGACAGGAGATTCTTTTTTCTTAAGAAATCTTAGGGGGCTGGAGAGATGGCTCAGTGGTTAAAGCACAGACTGCTCTTCCAGAGGTCCTGAGTTCAATTCCCAGCAACCACATGGATACCTCTGCAATGGGATCCAATGCCCTCTTCTGGTGTGTCTGAAGACAGTGTACTGACATACAATAAATAAATATATATATATATATATATTTTTTTTTTTTAAAGAAAAGAAAATGCTTAGGCCAGGGGTAGTGGCACATACTTTTAATCCCAGCACTGAAAGGCAGAGGATCTCTGAATTCTATCTAGGCTAGCCTGACTTCCGGAGAAAGTTCCAGGACAGGCAGAGCTACACAAAGAAAGCCTGTCTTGCAAAAATAAAAAACAAAACAGAAGGAAAAGGAAAGAAAGAAATGTTTATGCTAACAATGGAATTATTTTCAAATACTGCAATATATACATGATACTACTGTATAATAAACATGTTATACAGAAAGAAAAAACACTGTGTATACCATGATAGCAAAATACTAGCTAAAAATAATACATGTCGAGAGAGAACAAGTTTTACATTTCTTTTTTGGACCTGAAGTTTTTCACAATAAAAATTTTGGAAACAGAATAAAGTAATCCTATCAATCATCAGGTCTCAAAGTATAGGCCATGGACACTAGAGATTTATCAAACTCTTTCAGAAGACTATAAATCCAAAACTATTTTCATAATTACAGTATTGTTATTTGCCTTTCTCACTCTGCTGAAATTCCTATGGATGGTGCTCAAGTCAGTTTGATGGTGTCTTGGCAAGAATCTGTAAAACCTACAAATTATACCTCTTATCATCACTGCCACAAACCATATCCATCAGCTTCATATAAAGCCTAAGAATTATCAATTTTATTAAATCTCAATGTTCTATGTGACAAATGTGCATAAAATATTTCTACATACAACTTTTTGAGCTGCATATATCTACATTTGTCAAAAAAAATCATTCTTTACTTCAAAGACTTGCAAACATTCTTATTAAGACTTGGGTATATGGCAAAGATATTTCTGTAAAGGAATAAAGTGAGACTGTATCAGCTAATCCCTTTAAGGCACTTGGTGCCAATGAGAAAAAAACATCAACTCTAGCAAAAACTAAAATTCTGGAGACCTTGATCGCTTACTGTGAATCTGACTGCTTCACAATACTGACAAAATTTTTTGGCTTGATGATATTAACATGAATTTTTGATTGAGTATAACAAAATGTGTCACCTTAGAAAGTTTGCATAATTCAGGGTGGCTAGTATTTTCCAAATGGCCAAAATATATGGTTTTAAAGCATTCACAGATAAAATGTATATCCAAAATGTAAGAAGCAGCAATATTCTGATGTAAACAGTCTGAAAGGCTTACAGACATAGTTTAATCATTAAAAAACTAAAATTTAAGTTTTGGTGTAGTGAGCCAAATATAAAATACACCTCAAAAGCTTACATAAAATGTAACCATATAGCATGTTTATGTTAGATTTTCTTCAAATATTTCAACCAACATAGCACAATAAAATATACTGAATGTAAACATAGGAAAATAGAACTGTTCTCCCCTAAGACATAGATAGTCCTGGCTGGCCTCAAACTTAGAAGATTCACCTACCTCTGCATCCCCAGTACTGAGATTAAATGCATAAGCCACCACACCAAGCCTTCAAGTGTCTTTTTTTTTAAAGCCTGCCTTTACAGAGATTTACAAAAATAAAGGTATAATATTGTTATTCTTCCACATTTTTCGTTTGAAAATAATTTTTCATATAAATTGTTAGTTACATCATTAGTTTATCATTTTAGGAAATCATAAATAAATACAAATGGGGTTTGGTTTTCATTTCTAATCTATTCAGTGTTTTTTGGTTGTTCTTGTTTTTTTTTTAAATTTTTTACAGCATTTATTAAAGACAGGGTTTTGTTATGTGGCCCCAAATCATAAAGCTGTAATTTGTAATGTTCCTGGTATCAGTTCCCCAATTGCTGAGATCATAGATGTATGCCACTACACTTGACTCTAACTTAATGCTGATAGTGGCCATGTAATTAAAAGTCCTTTGGGGTTCTTAATACCTGTTAAGAATGTAAAGTAACAGGCTGGGGAGATGGCTCAGCGGGTAAGAGCACTGACTGCTCTTCCAAAGGTCCTGAGTTCGGATCCCAGCAACCACATGGTAGCTCACAACTACCCGTAATGAGATCTGACACCCTCTTCTGGTGCGTCTGAAGACAGCTACAGTGAATTACTCTGGAGAGCAAGCAGGCCAGCAGAGGTCCTGAGTTCAATTCCCAGCAGCCACACACATGATGGCTCACGGCCATCTATACAGCTACAGTGTACTCATACACATAAAATAAATAAAATAAATCTTTAAAAACAAATGTAAAGTAATCAACACTAACCACACATACATATGAGCAAATCTAAAGGACTCAGCAAGACATTTAAATTTACATACATATTTTGTGTGTATATATCAGTAAGTAAAGAAGTCATGAAGAGTGGGAAAGTACAAAGGAGAAAAGGGAAAGGGAGAGGTAGAAAGTGGATAAATACAGTACTTATATATGGAATCCTCTCACCCAAAACAAACAATACAGTGAGCTGGGCAGTGGTGGCGCACGCCTTTAATCCTGGCACTTGGGAGGCAGAGGCAGGTGGATTTCTGAGTTCGAGGCCAGCCTGGTCTACAGAGTGAGTTCCAGGATAACCAGGGCTATACAGAGAAACTCTTGTCTCGAAAAACAAAATAAATAAATAAATAAATAAATAAATAAATAAATAATGTAGTAATTGAGAACCCCCCCCAACCTATTGATAAATATTGCTCTGAAAACTAACATATATCTTAAACCATTATGTAGGAACTAAAAGTGCATCTTAACAGCAAATAACTACTTTGAAGATATCCAATAAGCTTTTACAAAAAGAAAAGAAAAAAATAAGACAATAAAAAATATTTACATTCTAGCTACTTAAAATTAATTCACTTAGCAAGAACAAAACTTTTAGCTGCAAGTTCTAAAACAAAATACAGCAGGTTTTTTAAATGGAAGAAATAGTCTCGCTGTGCTAGGCCACATTAAATTACATGCTGCAATGCCTAAAAATGAAGATGGACCACAATCACTGCATTATAGCATATAACAAAATTCACTCAAGCTAGACAGTGGCACATATTTTTAGTCCAGGCACTGGGGAGGCAGAATCTCTGCGAGTTCAGTGCTAGCAGGGTCTACAAATCAAGTTCCAGGACAGATTGTTACACAGAGAACCCAAACCTTATCTACAAGCAAACAAATATTACTCAAATAGAACAAAATCCTAAATAAAACTATAAATCCCTAGGTGAAAATCAGTTTTGAAAATCTATATTAAATTTGGCAATGAATTCTTGGCTGTGACATCAAATCCAGAGACAACAAACAGGAAAGAAAATAATCAAAAATTTTAAACTTGGCAAAGAAGAAGGTATATATTTGCAAATTATATATCTAATAAGGGGTTCCTTTTTTACATAAATTTTATATTATACAAAACCTTGCCAAAAATATAATAAAACACAGAAAAACTAGCCCCAAAGATTATACAACTCAGGGAACTGCTCTTTTATACAGAATAGAATAGAAACTCGGTCCTTTCTCATCCCCTAATATTTAGCATTCTTTTTCTTTCTTACGTGTTATACTATGTGCCCACATTTGTTTACACACACACACACACACACACACACACACACACACACACACATTTGGCTAGACTTCAGAGAATGTGGTTTTTTTCTTTCTGAGAGTGTATGGCCCAAGCTAATATTATATATTTTAATCTAAGTCCATCTATTTTCCTGCAACTTTTCTATTATAGTTTCCTTTACAGGTGAATAGTATTCCATTATACACATAAACACAACACCCAAATATTCATTCATCTTTTGATGGACAACTATGCTGATTCCAAATTCTTTGCTACAGTAAAGGCAGCAATGAACATGAGAGTACAAATATCCCCACAGCAGGTATGGAGTTCTCTGGGTATATATATACCCAGGAGTGGGACAGCAGGCTCATATGGTAGTTCTTTTACTTTCTTGAAAAAGCTATTGGACTCCTACAACTAAACATAAAAAAATAACCCTTAATTTTAAAAAGGGCAAAAAGACTCAATTAGCAATTTCTCAAAATACAGACAAATAGGGTTAGGGAGACAGCTCAGTCAATAAAGCACTTCCATACAAGCACAACCACCTCAGTTCAATTCCAGCACTTCGATAAAAACTGGGAACAGCAATACGTCTGTAATCCTATTTCTAGAAAGATAGAGACAGGGGACTGGGGAGATGGCTCAGTGGTTAAGAGCACTGACTGCTCTGCTGAAAGTCCTAAGTTCCAATCCCAGCAACCACATAGTGGCTCATAACCATCCACAATGAGATCTAACACCCTCTTCTGGAGTGTCTGAAGACAGCTATAGTGTACTTACTTATAATTAATAAATAAATAAATAAATTTTAAAGAGAGGAAAAGGAGGGAGGGAGGGAGGGAGATAGAGACAGGAAGATTCCTTGGGATTTGCTGGCCAGTAGAAGTTTAGCTGAATCTATGAACTCCTGGCTGCCGGAAATCTTGTCTCAAAAAATAAGGTAGGGAACAATAGAGCACGATGCCTCATAAGGTCTTGAGACATCCACAGGCACATGCAGAGCCAACATATAAAAACAATACACACACATGATGTACACTCACTAATGACTAGAAAGCATGTGAAACATGTTTCTAACTCAGTAGCCATTATAGAAATGAGATCAAAGCATGACTCCTCTATACCTATTATAGTAGCTTTCTTCTTCTTCTTTTTTTTTTTTTTTTTTTTTTTTTTTGGTTTTTCCGAGACAGAGTTTCTCTGTGTAGCCCTGGCTGTCCTGGAACTCATTCTGTAGACCAGACTGGCCTCGAACTCAGATATTTGCCTGCCTCTGCCTCCAGAGTGCTGGGATTAAAGGCATGCACCACCACTTCCTGGCAGCTTTCTTTTTTTACAACAGGATCTCACTATGTATCTCTGGCTGGCCTTCAACTCACTATTATAGACAAAGTTGGCCCTAAATTCAAACACTTGCCAGCCTCTGCCTGTCAGCAGCTGAGATTAAAGGCATGAACCATCACAACAAGCCTATAGTAGCTTTTGTCTAGTAGTAAATGTTGGCCAGGAGAGTCTGTATTGCTGATGAGAATATGAAATGGAATGCAAAACAGTTCCTGGTTACTGAACAAGCTTGACAAATGGTATGACTGTACGTATATAGCTAAAAGAACTGAAAAAAAAGTCAAAAAGACAGATACACATAAAATCCCTAACTTACAAATGTTCAATCTGAGGATGACATGAAAGCAACTAGAATTTAGTAGAAACTGTATTTTGAATTCTGGTCTTTTTCTAGACTAGCAATGTGTGGCAGAATACTATTACAAAATAGAAGAGAAACAAGTCTCAGCTCCCAACCAGCCTCCTGTCAGCTTAAACAACTAATATTTTAGAGCATGGAAAAATTATTTTTAATGCCATATTTAGATATATAATTACATTTTTTACAATGGTCTATTAGTTTTTAAAAAAAAAAAAAAAGATTTAACAATATCCTGAGATAAACACTGTCACAGTGGCTCACTGGTAAACTTCCCAATAAAAAGTTAAAGGGTTGAGCCCTCTAATGATAAATAAACATAAGTACACACACACACACACATTTTTATTAAAATCACCAATAGTATTGCTTTATTTTACTTACCCGTTTGGGGCCACTAAAAATCTTTCTGGTATTTTCCTTGGATTTATCTCCTTGTTTACTTATGGGCTTCTTCACACTCTCAGGCACACCAGGCAAGTCCTCTGTAAAATCCAAGTTTTCTGAAATGGTAATCAAAACTAGCTAGCTTTCAAGTGTTTCAAGTTATCAGAAAACTTAAGGCTTTTTAAAAAACATTAATGTTGGGAAAAATAATAAAGGATTAAAAGTAGTAATGGCTGGCTGACCCTACCCTTTACTTCAAAACCTATTACATATCTGTTCTAGTTGTATTTTGTATTAACAGCAAAAATCAAATATTTCTTTTACTGAGAATGGGTCTTTATAGTTAGCTCAGATCTGGAATTCACTATATATTCCAAAGTGGGATCAAACTCATGGCAACCCTCTGCTTTAGGTTCCCAAATACTATAATTACGGTCATACATCACCATGCCTGGCTTAAAATTTTTTCCAAAATAAAATCTGAACTTCACAGATAATATAACTCACAGGTATCTATAGATACTAACACTGACTGATATATAATTTACAAACTCATAAAAATTTATCTAGATTTTACATTTTTTCTGTATTTTAAGTTCATAAAATCATGTTGCCTTAAAAGAATACTTGTTGGAAGCCAATTAGGCAGAGCTGATGAAGCAGACTCAGAATCCAAACCTAGGTAGTCTGGTGTCAATGCTGTATGCTTCCCGTACCAATGTGTTTGTACTCGCTGAGAGTAGAGTTCTTTGATAGAAGATAAGTAACTTTTGGTGTGATTCTCAAAAGTCAAAGACATTTATTTAAGTAGTACATAGTTCAAAGTGTGTAAGATGCTGCTGACTTCTACAAAAATAACCACTTTAAAACTTTTCTTTTTTAGATTTATATTATATATGAGTATTTTGTGTAACTAATTCTTTGGGGGGTTTTTCTTACACCCCTTTCATTCCCACATAACCGCAGGGCCCACTCTAGCCCATTTTAGCTCCCAAACAAAAGACACAAAGACCTAGTATTTTTATTAACAAGCTTCAAGCACTAAGCTGAGCAGGTTCAGAGCTATTCTAACCTGGTTATGTTGCATATTTACCAGCTATGTGATCCTTTACCTACATCTGAGTCTTGCCTTGGCTCATTCTGGTCCACGTTTGTCCTCATGGCTGCTCTCTCACAGACACCTTAATGGAGAATCTTTCTGGTCCATTCCCATGGTCTCGCCACACCTTCTCCTCCTCTCTTCTCCAGTCCCTTTCCAGGACCCCAACTAGAATCTGAAGTCTTGCCCTACTTTCTTCTATCCGGCTAACTAGTTGATCAGCTCTTTATTAGCCAATCAAAGGTGACAGAAAATAATTTTTATGTAACATTAAGACCCAAGATGCTTGACCATGCCACTGTTCAGACTGCAGATGTCTAGGCATCTGAATACACGGTGCACAGAACCATACCCCAACAGTTTTGTCTATATGTATGTATATGAACCACATGCCTGCCTGGGAAGACTACAGAGACGGTGAGGCATCAGATTCTCTGGAACTGAAGTTATGAACCACCATGTGGGTGCTGGGAACTAAGAACAACAAACACGCGTAACCACTGAGCCATCTCTCCAGTCCCAAAGAGGACAACATTTTAAAAAGCACAATCTCTGAGTGTGGTGCACAGTCCTAGTCCTAGCACTTGGGAGGCTGAGTCTGGAGGGAAAGAAAACATCAAAGATAGCTATCCTTGGCTAGTACAATGCAGTTCAGTGACCTGTGAGTCTCCACATAAAAACGACTAAAGGATTAGATTATTTCTCAAATGGTCATAAACATTTTCTTCTAATTTAAAAGAAGGAAGAGAACCTCAACTTTTAAAAATGATTGCTGGTTGCCAGGCGGTGGTGGTGCACACCTTTAATCCCAGCACTTGGGAGGCAGAGGCAGGCGGATTTCTGAGTTCGAGGCCAGCCTGGTCTACAGAGTGAGTTCCAGCACAGCCAGAGCTACACAGAGAAACCCTATCTCGAGAAAAAAAAAAAAAAAAAGATTGCTGGTTCACACATTATATCCAGACTGAACTACAACTTGGTGTTTCTCATCCAAGTGGTCTTTATAGTTTTCAAATGTCATTCAATATCAACTTCATTTCTCAAAGTAAGTCTAACTTTTCATACTTCAGAATTTAAGTTATATTACTCCAAGATGCAAAAACAGACCTAGCTCTCACTAGAAACTCTACTACTAAGAGGACCTTATCACTGAGCCTACAATCTTGAGACAAATTTTATTATTAAAGAGAATACTTACCTACTAATACTTTCTAATCCTATGAAACCACAATTTAAGAGGCTCTGAGAATGTTTTAAATGTTTTTTTCAGTTTTATGCTACTTCCAAAGGGTCTAATTTCTTTTGAGTATTTCCCTCATTAAAACCATCTGTTATCAGTACAGTTCTAAATGTCCAAAAATCTATCCTTATGTCTGCATTGCATTTGGATTTTCAAAACTAAAACAAGACGTTTTAGTATCTCTGTCCCAAAGACTCAATAGTGTAATATTCTCAAATAAATTCCCATATGCTGGCCTAGGGTTGTATTTCAGTGGGAGAGCTTACTTATATGTAATTTGGATTGGGTTTGAACCCAACCCAAACTAAAAAACTTTAAATGACAGTTACTGATTTAATACATATAAGACTCCCCAGTCTACCCTACAATTTAAGACCCAATCATTTACATGTAAAATACTATACTTATGCATAAGATAATCTATGCTTCTACTAAAATGTAATATAATGAACTAAGGTTCAAGAGATTTCTCAGTGGTTAAGAGAATTTACTGTTCTTCCCAAGGATCTGAGTTCAGTTTCAGCACCCAGGTCAGGCAACTTATAACCCTAACTCCAGCTCTGGTCTCAGCACCTGTACTCTCACACACACACCCACATGCTGGCACACACACCAGCATATAATTAAAAAGAAATCCCATAAATATAACAAACTAAAACTGAGTATTAAAGAAAGGGTCTACCCTAAAATTTTATATATTTAATACATATTATTTTATACCATATATACATCTTACAATTCTTACCTGCATTATTAGTACTAGACTGACTATCTTGGGAATTGTCGCTGCTTTCAGGAGGAGGCTGCTGGGAAGGTGATGGAGCTGTTTTAGTTCTCTTTTTGTCTTTCTTTCTTTCCACCTGACAGTCGTCGTCATCATCATCTTCACTTTCACTGAGATCGTCAAAGCCAAAATATTTAATTTTGTAATTAGAACTTCCAGAACCCCCTTCATCACCTCCTGTCTCATCATGATCTTCAAAACCAAAAAATTCAAGTTTAACATCCTTTTTGGATTTAGTATTACTGGGTCGAAATCTAGTAGTGGTCTTGGAAGTTGCAATATCTGCCTTTTTTCTGAGCCGGCCAGCCTCTCCTAAATCTGCAGGAGTGGATGCCGTGAACTCATCCATACTCCGTTCCATAGTATCCTGGATGGTAACATTACAAACTGACAAGCAAGATGGATGTAAAACAGTGTAATCTCTAGTCCGTCCAACTGTTCCTCTAAAACTGGTCCCACAACTTACACTACCTTTCTTTGCCTGATTCAGGCCATCTTTACTTGATTCACTGTTTGCTTTGGCTAAGGACTGACTGGTGCCATCCATTAGCTTATCAAAATTTGATGATCCCTGCGAGGATTTTGCTTTATTGGCCCTACAGTACGTCCTACAGTTGCTTGGCCTAAGAACACTTTGTATAATATCTTCTTCAAAGGCTTCATTTAGATTTTCCAATCCTCCAATCCGATTTTTTAAATCCTCATCCTTCATCTCCAAAAGAGAATCACTATCCAAACTTAAAATACAGTCTTCTGATCTGATATCTTCAAAATCATTATCCCATTCATATAAACCAGTTCTTACAGATCCTTTGACTGGACAACTTTCAGATGGAGACTCTGTTCTTTTTCCAGATTGGGAGTTCCAAGTATCATTCATTTCTTTAGTTTCATCAGCTTTGTATTCAGAAGCCACTGTGGTTTCTGCATTGGGTTTCTTAGTACTATCTTCAGCATTTTTGTGAAAATGGTGACTATTTTTTTCATGTTCTTCACTAAAATTCTCCACTTTATCTATAAAAAGGAAAAACGTCAGGTTAAAAACATAAATTTAGTATGCAAATTAACAAATTGCAGGGTTATCTGAACAGTAGTATAAAATAATCTTGAAATAGCTGCAATGATTTCAAATTGCAAAAAAATAAAAAAATAAAAAAATAAAAAAAGTTTACACATTAGTCTCTCCTACTCTGTCAATAGGTATAGCTGCCATGTCTTCTAGTAGCCTGTCCCTGGACACCCAAACCTCTTAAAACTGTTATGATAAACTCAGAAGAGATTCTAGCATTACTAAGAAACTGAATCAACTGAGGATAACATTAGATGACATTTATGCTTTCAAGTAACAATACTTAAATTTAGTAGAACTTAAACACGTGTAACAATGAGTCACATGCCTTTAAGGGGCATTTGTATTTAAATAGGGCTGTTTATACAGTATGTTAATTTTGTCAAGAAACCTGCCTGCAGGAAGCTTCTCTAGCTATTGCTATATTTCTTCTAATCCTAAAAGCTACATAATTTCTTAACAATGGATCTGGTACCTATATAGTCTATAGTGCCTATTTATGAATACCAACCAGTATTACAAACTTAGCATGACTATTATATGTGAGAATTTCATTTTTGTTGTCTTAAACATCAGAAGCAATTTTTTACCTTCCAAGTAAAAAGACAGCAATATGACTCAAACTAATATCATGGATTCTCTGAACATTAATTAATGGGTAAACACTGGCAAATATTTACTCTATGCCAAACAAAAAAAAATGCCTCAAGAAAAATACATCTAAGAAAAACTATTTACAAATCTCTTGTTTTGACATAGGGTCTCACTATGTAACTCTGTCCTAGAACTCATGATGTAGACAAGACTGGCCTTAAACTCACAAGAAATCTGCCTGCCTGCACTTTCCAAGTGCTGAGATTAAAATCATATGCCACAATACTCTCCTTATTACTAAGTCTTAACATACACACTTTCAAATACAGTCAAAAGAAATGTTTTATGTGGATGAATTCACTATATAATTTTTGATGCTACTCAATGAGTTTAAATATAATTTAACTGTGTCACAGGCCTGTAATCTCAGCAAGAAGATATAAAGTTAAAAGCAATCCTCTGGTTAGAGCACCTACCTAGCATGTCTAAGATGTAACTAAGTTAAACTACCTGTTTATTGATTAGTGTCTATGTGGGTACACATGTGCCATGATACTGGGAACCACCTCTCCAATCCTCAGCTCATCTTTATAGCTGTACAGTATTCCACTGAGGGGACTTTGTAGAGGGTAGTTAATGGGGTTGTAGTTTGTTTTCGTTTTGAGACAGGTTTTCACTATGTAGCACTGACTGGCCTACAATTTGCTATGGATCATGACAACCCTAAAATCATATAGATCCACTTGTTTCTGCTAGGATTAAAAACATGCTACCATACACACAGCTTTTTTGTTTTCCTAGACAGGGTTCCCTTTGGAACCCAAGATGGCCTCAAACTAGTAATCTTCTGCTTTATGTGCTTCTACTTTCTTAATATCTCAATAACGGACTTTGTTTTAGGTGTAAACATTCTGATTTAAAGACAGATCTAAAGATAAACTTCATTATAGTTTACTATTTAAGTTTACTGCCCTCATTTCTATATGTGTTGTGTTTATGCATTTTAGAAGTTGCCTTTTAGGTGCCTTAAGTAGTACCTGCTGCTAGCCTATCTTTGTAAACTTGAAAGAAGGAAGAGTCATAAGGAAATAGTTTCAATATGCAGCATTCAGTAAGGAAACAGTATACAGTAAAAGTAGCAAACAATCAACATATTATATATAGCAAAAGTGAATTATTACTCTAGTATATTTTTAAACTTCTAAAAATGTAGACAGTTTTCAGGAAATGCTAATTTAACCAACCAAGTTCTCCACAGCAGTGTTTTAGCATGTAAAATGTTTCCTATCCTCTATTATTTATCTTTCCAACAACAACAAAAACTTAACTTGCTTTTGAAAGGTTATCATCATCTTATCCAAAACTGCAGATTGCAATTGCTCTTAACTGCCCTCCCACATCAAAACCCAGTTTCTTAACAAATAAACCCATTTGTACAGAATATCCATTTACCAAAGGGGCTAGGGAGGGCAGTATGATCGCTAGATTTTTTGGGTTTTTGTTTTATTCTTTCATACAATACATTCTGGCTGCAGGTTCCCCTCCCTCCATTTCTCCCAGTCCTCTCATCCTACATCTCCTTCCAGATCTACCCCACAAACCCAACACCTCCTCCTCCCAGGGTTATCAACCAAAAAGGCTTAACACAACCAGGTACTAACCCTCACAAAGCTAGGCAAATCAACCAGAATTGTGATTTCAAAGCCAGCATGTTATATAGACTCTGTCTCAACTCTCATATCCCCTGAGAGGAATAAATGACCACTTTTACTTAACAGATTATTTTATACAGGAAGTCCTGTCTCTAAACAAATCATCCATCAGAAGAAGAAAATAGTTGCTGGGTATAGTGGCACCTGAAAGGTGAAGACAGAATGACTGGGAGTTCATGGTCATCCTAGGCTATATAATAAACTCCAGAGCATTCTGGGCTACATGGAACCTGTCTCATAAACCATAATTAAGTAAGTAAACAGAGTCAGATAAAAAAATAAGCAAGCAAGGCATGAGGGGAAGGGTGCATCATCCTCCAGGAAACCTCATGATCAGTTATCTGGAAGCTCTCTAAAACCTGTCCTTGTCCCCTCTTCCCTTCCTTAAGAGGTTTCAGGTAGGATTATCTCTGAAAGTCTCAACCCTCTAACCCTGATTTCATCTACCTAGTGAACACTATTTATCCTAAAGCTCCTTAAAAACTGTCAGCCTTCAGTTCATTACAAGATGATACTATATAAGACTCTAGTATCTTGAATTTTATGCTCAGAAACTGAACCAAATACAGACTTTACAATATAACTGTATAGTAAATAACTAAAAAGCTACAACAATTAACAGTATACTGTCATTCAAGAGAGAACTGTGGTAGCTGTCTGAGAAAAAGGCTAAGTAGGAAGATTCTAGCCAATACCATTATAAATCAAGTGCAAGTAAAAATGTATAAGAGATACTATATATTCTAAAGTGAAAACAATCCAACATTAAAAAAACAAAACAAAGTAGCTATTTTTCTACCTTTACCTAGCTAGGTACAAAGTTTGATAGGAGAAAGGTAATGCCAAGTCTGGGAGAGGGGGTGCATACTATTAGCAAGAAATGTGACATTATCAATTGAAATTTAAGCTGTATACATCCAGGGCTAGAGAGATGGTCCAGCATAAGAACACTTGCTGCTCTTCCCAAGGACCCAAATTCTAACCCAACACACATCAGGTAAATCAAAACCACTTGTAATTTCAGCTCCAAGGGGTCCTATGCTTTTGGCCTCCTTGACACTTGTACTTATATGCACATACACAAACCCAAATGTAGACACACATACCTACATATAATTTAAAGCAGTAAAAATAAAACTTTAAAATATATATGCCCTTCCAAAATTACTTTTGGAACAAACTCCTACCACTATACTAACACTGGTGACATGGTATTAAAAAACTTAGAAAGATGTTCAATACGACATTTACTTGCAACAATAAAACAAAAACACAAGGCAGTTCAAGTACACCTACACAATGGGAAACTATGAGCCTGCTAAAAAAGAACAAGGTGTATCTACAAATACTGAGCGATGTACATCCCAAAATTACCCTTTAAATGCACTAAACGCATGATATACCATGCATACATATACATTCCAGTATTTTATATCTCACATTACATGTATGTTTTGAAACAAGACCTCACTGTGTAACCAAGGCTGTCGGGAACGCTGTAACCTGGGCTAATTTCAAATTAGAGATTGCCCTGCCTTGCTCTCCTAAATGCTAGGACTATAATCATGCTACTACACACAGTACATGTTTAGGTTTTCAGGGTCATACACAGTATATAAGCTGGTTGGGGGTATAGTTCAATTACAGAACTCACATTCCCATACTTAAGGTTTTGGGTTCTAGCTCCAAAAAAGAAATAGAATGAAATCTGAAGGAAAGCAACTTTTCACTGACAAAAGAACATGTGGATATTAAACATAAGTACCTAAAAAGCCAGAGAATGAACTATTATTTGTGAACCAGGAGCTGGGGATATAACTTGGTTGACAGAGAGCTTGCCTAGCACGTATCAGGTCATCAGGTTAAGCACTGAATAAATACAGGCATAGAGGTACCTAAGTGTAATGCTAACACTCAGGATGGGGATACAAGGATAAGAAATTCAAGGTCATTTTCTGTTACAGGAGTCTAAGGTCAGTCTTGGTTAGAAACTGTTTCAAAAAATTAAAAAAGCAGCTGGGCAGTGGTGGCACACGCCTTTAATCCCAGCACTTGGGAGGCAGAGGCTGGCGGATTTCTGAGTTCGAGGCCAGTCTGGTCTACAAGAGTGAGTTCCAGGACAGCCAGAGCTATACAGAGAAACCTTGTCTCGAAAAACCAAAAAAATAAAATAAAATAAAAAAGCTCCCAACTTCCTCAATTAATTGACTTTACATCAAGATTCGAAAGGTAAAGCATCTTCTTTCAACTGGCATATAAAATACTCTAATGAAACACAAGATTATATATCATTTAAAGATAATATAGTAAATAACTGAGGATTAGGGATGTGGCTCAATGTACAGTGCTTAACTACAGGCTCTAGGTTTAATACTTAACCCTCAGAGACAGACAGACAGACAGATAGACAGACAGACAGACACAGACACAGACACAGACAAAGACAAACCAAAAGCCATTTCAAAAATACTACTCAAAAACTGGGCATAGCAGCATATCTATCTGTAATCCAGCACTTAGGAGCTGGAATTACATATAAAATTTATTATTGTTATTGTTATTATCATTATTATTATAATCACCAGCACCAGCACCAGCACCAGCACCAGCACCAGCACCAGCACCAGCACCAGCAGCAGCAGCAGCAGCAGCAGCATTGCCAGCACAAGCAGTATCAGGCCTACTTCACAGAAGGGCTAAAATTAAACCAACCTCCTATCATTCCAATCAAAACAGCCCTTATCTTTAGGCTTACACGGGGTTCTATCAGTAAGGAGTTACTGCCCCAAGGACAACATAATCTGGTCCTCAACAGAAAGATACAGCTCCTTCTAAAGCAGGTTTCTTCAACTCCTAATCCATTTGAGTAGGGTATTGATAGCTTCAATGTAAAGAACCAAGGTTGGGGCCTCAACCCTGTGATCTTCCTATATCCCTCCTATACCCTTGTAAATAAACCCTCCTAATATCTAATCTGGGCATGCCATCTGTTTCCAGATGTGCCAGTTCTT
Organism: Montemys delectorum; assembly: GCA_019843815.1. Lineage (NCBI taxonomy): Eukaryota > Metazoa > Chordata > Mammalia > Rodentia > Muridae > Montemys > Montemys delectorum. The sequence continues at coordinate 38,944 of JADRCD010216954.1, forward strand.
CTCTTTAAAACATGTACACTTACATATGTCAATTTTCTCAATCCTCAGGCCACTACAACCACTCTGTAAAATCCTCATTTAGTTAACTTATTATATATCAGCAATCCAATTCAACTTAGTTGAACATTTAATAGCTCTGGCTGTTTCGTATTAGCTTTCTTTTTTAGTTTCTTCTTTTCTCCACTCTTTAAGGATAGGAAAATTTTCACAGCTCAATTCAAATACTTAATGACTTCATGTTCAAATATTTTTATATTTAGTCACAAACAAATGTATTATTTTAAATCAATGCTTCTTATTTAAGCTCTATCCTTGATCTCCATCTCAAAAACCAGGTGAGGTTGTTCATGGCTCTAAGTCTAAGGGAATAGAATATATATGGGGGGGTTGGGAGGGAATGATCAGCACACTTCCTAAAAAGCATACAGTAGGTCAGTTATGTTTACAGTTTTCATTAATTAGCACAAAGCTGGTATTCTCTTGGATGTGAGGGGAAACTTGCTAATGGCTTCCTGAACTCTTGTCTTACCTTTGAGAACAATCCTGGCTTTCCTTGGGGGGCTGGGAGGAGTGGTGGTAGAGATAAGAAATAAAAGGATGATGGCACTTGCTATTATCCTATATACTTGGGAGGTAGAGGCAGGAGGATCATTTTCAGGTATGTCTTCAATGTGAGGACAGCCTGTACTATAATCTCAAGACAGAAATAGACAGAGACCAAAATCTACTTAGTAAATGAAGGCTGGGGATGTGGCAGGATGTAGAGGGCCCTGCATACAATCTCCAGCAACTGCAAAAGCAAACAAAAGCATGTAAAAATCTCCCTCAAAATTTGCATACTGTTATTTGTATACAGCACACACAAAAAAAGATATTAACTACATAAATAAGATCCATTTTACTCAGTAAGTTTATTAAAAACTCTGGCCTTATTTTGCCAAATATATATATTTAGGGGCTAGAGAAATGGCTCAGTGGTTAGGAACACTGGATGTTCCTCCAGAGGACCCAGGCTCAATTCTCAGCACCCACATGGTAGTTTACAAACTGTCTTTAACTCCAGTTCCAGGATATCCATGGCACCAGGCAAATAGATGGTGTACATGTATATGCCAGGCAAAATACTCATACAAATAAAATAAAGTCTTTTTAAAAATTTATTAAATAGAAACAAATGAGAATTTATTTTTATTTTTTTTCTTTTTTCAAGACAGGGTTTCTCCGTATAGCCCTGGCTGTTCTGGAATTCACTCTGTAGACCAGGCTGGCTTCAAACTCAGAAATCCGCCTGCCTCTGCCTCCCGGGTGCTGGAATTAAAGGCATGCACCACCACTGCCCAACTAAATGAGAACTTGCAATTTGCTTCAACATCAGGATAAAAATCAATCTTATGACAGCTGTTTTATTCTAAAATCATGTATTATTTATTTATTATTAAGTTCATTCCTACCAGAAAATAACAAGACCATATGAAAAGAGCAATTTGGATGTTTCATAGCTGTTCCACTTAATTCAAGTTATCCAACTTCTGAATGATGCTTTACCCTTTACATAATGGGAATTAAGGCAGTTTTACACGACGATATATAAAAGGCTTAGCACAAAGCTGGAACTAAAAACGGAATAGATTTCTTACCCATTTTTCATGAAACTTGAGACATATCAAGTATGTATTATACAAAAACCGCTCACTACCTAAAGGCAAATAAATAACTTCCTGATATTATTAAGATTGTCATCTTAGATAAGTTTGTAGCCTATTTTTTTAAAAAAATATGTTCATATTATATCCCTCTGTGTGCTTACATACACAAGAGTGCCGGTGCTCACATAGACCAAAGATGTTAGGTTCCCATCACTGGTAGGTGCTGAGAGCTACTCAGGTCTTCTCCAAGAGCCATATGCATTCTTAACCTCTGAACCACCTCTCCAGCCCGATTCTAGACCACTTTAAACTGTCAAAAGTAGAACTATTCATTCCCCTTTTCAGAAAATCACCTTTGGTTCTAAAGTCAAATCTCAGAATGTCCTGATAATACCCCCCAGCAAGCTCACACATTCAACACAGCTTTAAGCAAATGGAAAAAAATTTATTGGCTATGAAACCAACCATGCAAATTAAGAGCCTATGCTATGGTTATCTCAACATTTGGCAGGATATGTAGACTGAATCCCAGCTGGCTGGCACGGAAAGTGTGCCAAGCAGAAATGTAAGTCTCTACATAATTTTTTTCAAGAGTCCAGACTAACAAAGAGGAGAAATGGAAGTAACTCCACATAAAAAGCAGAAGCAACCTTTTAGAAAATTATCTTTGGGGTAAGAAGATGGTTCAGAGGTACTGGCTGCTCTTCCAGAAGACCCATCACCCACAACCAACTGTAACTTCAGTCCCAGGGGATCCAACACCCTATTCTGACCTTTATAGACACTGCACACAAATGGCACATAGGCTTTTCTTTTTCAAGACAGGATTTCTTTGTGTAGCTCTGGCTGTCTCGGAGCTCAATCAGACCAGGCTGGCCTTGAACTCAGAAATCCACCTTTGCCTCCCAAGTATTCCCAAGTACCTCCAAGGTGCACACCACCACCACCCAGTATAAATGTTTTAATGCACAGTCCGGGATTCCAAACTTGAATACTGGCAGGAATTGCTAGTATAGTGCCTGCTAGCATATAAAAGGCTCTGGTTCAATAACCAACACCAAATAACCCAGGTATGGTGGAGAATGCCTTGAATCCTTGTATTCACCAAGTGGAGGCTGGAGATCAGAAGTTCAAGGTCATCCCTGTTCACATAGTAACCACAAGACCAGTCTAGGATATATAAGATCCTGTCTCAACAAAACCACCCCTCACTCCAGTGGGTAAGATGAGTTAGCTGGTAAAAGTGCCTGCTATGCAAGCCTGACAGTGAAGTCATTTGCTAGAATACATGGTAGAAAAAACTGACTCCAAAATAATGTACTTTAACTTCCATATATTCCAATCATGCTCATGTACACTCACATACGTAAATTTAATTTAAAAAAGGGGGGGTCTGGAAAGGTGAATATTACTCTCCCAGAGGACCTAAGTTCAGTTCCCAGTATCCATGTCAGATAGCTCACAACTGCCTATAACTCAAACTCCAAAGGATCCAATGCCTCTGGCACCTGCACTCATGTGCACATAACAACACAGACACACACACATAAACATAATTAAAGATAAATCTTAAGCCAGGCATGGATATAACCTTTAACCCCAACACACAGAAAGCAGAGGCCAAAATCCTGGTCTACACAGTGATTACCAGAACAACTAGGGCTACATAGTGAGACTGTGTCTTTTAAAAATAATAATCAAATATAAAAGGTCGAATAAAATGACTCATAATATACTACAGATATCTTAAACAGATGAACTCTAGCTCCTGCTCAAAATCATTTTAGTGCCACACCTGTCTAAGAATTGACTAGTTTAAAAAACCAACTGAAGTCGGGCAGTGGTGGCACACGCCTTTAATCCCAGCACCCAGGAGGCAGAGGCAGGCAGATTTCTGAGTTCGAGGCCAGCCTGGTCTACAGAGTGAGTTCCAGGACAGCCAGAGCTATACAGAGAAACCCTGCCTCGAAGAAAACAAAAAAACAAAAAACTGAAATCAGAATGTTTTGTTTATAAAATTAAATAAGAATTTGCAGATAAAACCAGAACTACTAAATTTACTTAAAAATAGATACATGATGAAAGGTAGGAAGATAAGTGTAGAAAAGATGACAAACAATTTACCATACACTAAGCTAAGAGGGTATTCAATGGTAGATGACTAGTATGCATAAAACCCTAGGTTCAATCCACAGTATCACATGTTGCAGGAATTTCCAACCCCAATAAGCCCATGTCAAAAAACAATCTAGTTTATTACAATTATAAGTTATAAGCCTAGATTGGGCAGATCTAACACTATACTAACTTATTCCTCAGCTACTTGTGGTTTCTCCTGGCCTCGTGGTTCTGGTCCATCATGGCTTCCTCCTTCTCTTCTTAGTCCTCCTCCTTCCCCTCAAACCTCCAGTCCCACCTTTCCCCTCTAAGGCCCAATCACAGGCTCTAGCCTTTATAGACCAGTTAAAATGCGGAGAAGGTTCATGTGAGATCACTGTTCATGGGGGCAACCTCTTCTGAGGAAGTAGAATTAACATCAGAATACAAATGGCATCAGGACAACCCACAACAACCATAAGGAGAGAAAAGATATCCTGCCATATATCAACTATTGAATAACTAAGGTTCTTTTACTATTTTTCTAACAGTTGATGTTTTTAAAACTTATTATACTTACTCATTTATTTGTGTGTATGTGCACATGTGGGGACACACAAGTCATGGTGCACAGTGATGTACAGAGATCAGAAAACCTGCAGGAGTCAGGTCTCTCCTTCTACTATGTATTTCCCAGAGATGGAAACTCAGGTTTTTAAGCTTTACCCACTAGAATAGCTACCAGTCAAACCATTCTGTTTTATTATGACTTCATTTTGAATTTCCTCTCCAAATTAACCATAATTTTTAAAAGTACTACCCTTTAAGAAGTATTTAAAACAAAGAATTGTAATTATTGTTAAAAAAAATCATATAATTCTCTACAGATGAAAAGATGCTCTTAATGTGTACTATCAGAAAAAAATGGGGCTGGTGAGATGGCTCAGTGGATAAGAACACTGACTGTTCTTCCAAAAGTCCTGAGTTCAAATCCCAGCAACCACATGGTAGCTCATAACCACCTGTAATGAGATCTGACAACCTCTTCTGGGGCATCTGAAGACAGCTACAGTGTACTTATGAATAATAAGTCTATGGGCCAGAGACACCTGAGTGGGAAAATTCCCAACAACCACATAAAGGCTCACAACCATCTGTACAGCTACCATGTACTCATATATACATAAAATAAATAAATAAATCTTTTTTTTTAAAAAAAAAAAAAGGAAGAAAAAAAAATGATAGAACTCTTTTAAGCTTGGATGTGCTTTTCTCATTGGTATGGAATAATTCCATGGCAGAAATCAGTGACTGAACAAATATCTCACTGAAAAAATACTATGGAACTTAAACCTGCACACTTTGAACAAGTATATCTACATACTTTGAACAAGTTGTTGATTAAACTTTTAATAGTAAAATTAAGGACACTGACAATATGACAAAAATGTAAAATCAAGAAATCCCAAAAGTTTAGATGAAAAGGCAATGAAAAGAAACTCTATAAAACTCAAAAGCATTCTCTATTACAGAACCAACTTATAAATACATGAATCTATACATGGTTTATAAAAATTATTGATTTATACACATTTAGAATAAGCTAACGTTACAAAAATTAAAAACACTTCAAGTTTGCTTCCTACCCTATAAGAGCTGCCAGAGTTTGCAGCTTCAGAAAGTCAATGAAAAGGGGAAAATGAATAAGTAAACTCATTCTGCAGTATTATTCCCCATACTCCCTTGGTCCTCCAGGACAACTTTAACAACTTGCCACCTTCACTCTTCTACATACAGGCCACCTACCTCTATGTAAAACAACTATCTGGAATTAGCAAGAAATGATAATTAAAATACTACACAATTAAAAGTAGGCTCAACACCATCTTGGCAATCAATAAATTTCATTCAGTGGTTAAGTGCACTGGTCCTTGCAGAGGACCTCGTTCAATTCCCAGAACCCACACTATTTCCCAACGGTCTGTAACTCCAGTCCCGGGGGAATTAGTTGCCCTCTTCCAGCCTTGATGGTCAGCAAGCATGCATATGGTATATATATATATACATAAATGCACGAAGAACTCCTATAAAATAATAAACCTAAAAGTAATTAACTAAAAAAAAAGAAAAAAAATCTCATTCCAATTTTGCCACTACCTGATCTTATAAAGTCACCTAATCTCTGTGAACTTTACAAAGTGAGGAGAGTTGAGTAAAAATTCATCTGAGCTCAGAAATTGTACGTGTATGATAAATTTTAGAAGCTGATTTGGAAACAATTTTAGGCTTCTTTTGATTTGTTTTCTTATGAAGATTTAACCTTAACTTAAGAACAATGTTTTAGGAGAAACAAGAACAAAGCAACAACCAAATGAGTATTAGCCCAGAGGATCAAGGGAATGACAACAAAAGCTAGCTCACTCTCACCCAAAGGTGAGAAAAATAGAAAAAAAAGCTCAGCGTTTTTTAGCAAAGCTATGCAAGTCACACTCCATTATACTACTTGATGCATAAGACTACAACAGGAGGAGGGAGGATGTGACAGGGTGTTTCCAGGAGAGAGGGAAACCGGGAAAGGGGGTAACATTTGAAATGTAAATAAAGAAAATATCCAATTTAAAAAAAAAAAAAAAAGACTACGACAAATTCCTCAAAAATAGTCAACCAATTTACAGTGTTATAAAAACACTATCCAACAAATACAAAGTATAAAAGACTGTTCCCAAAATATACCAAGTAACAAGTCTCTAAGATGTTGTTTGAATTAAAATTTAAATCTGATTGAGCTCTTCAAAAGTTTTAAACGCTTTTATAAGGAGACTGGAGAAATCGTTCAGAAGTTGAGAGCACTGGCTTCCCTTCCAAAGGATCCAGGTTCAGTTTCCAGCACTCACATGGTGTCTAAGTCCAGTACTAGCTTCTGAAGGCACCAGGCATGCACAGTGCACAAACATATATGCAAGCAAAACACACACGCGCGCGCGCGCGCACACACACACAAAACAAACTTATCAATATCCCTACTAATCATAAATGCAGGGAGGGAAAAAAACAAGTGGTAATCACACACATCCTTTTTTGGGGGAGGGAGCAGGGAAAGGGGGGATTTGTTCAAGACAGGGTTTCTCTGTGTATCCCTGGCTGTCCTGGACTCATTCTATAGACTAGGCTGGCCTCCAACTCAGAGATCCACCTGCCTCTGCCTCCCAAGTGCTGGAATGAAAAGCATGCACTACCACACCCAGAAAGCACTTGTACCTTTTAAGGTGCTAATGATGGCTCAGTAGGGGTGCTTACAATGCAAGCCAGGCAGCCAGTATTTATCTCAAGAACCCACATAAACATGGAAAGGAAGAACTATACAAAGTTGTCCTTTTTTTTCCAAACACAAGCATGTACACAAGTAATAAATTAGAATTTCATCATTACATAAGTAGCTTTAAAAAGGCTTTCTTGGCTTATAAAAACATCAAAACTTACCAGAAGTTATCAACTTAGCCCAACTACTTTTGTTTGCATTGTCTTCTGGAATTCTACTTGTGCTCTTCTCTTTCCCAATTAAAGTATCCTCTGTAAGCAAGCATCTGTCAGAAGCGAAACTGTCTTCACTCACCACAGGACTAAATTTGCTATTAGCTTCAAGTACGGAAGTGACTTCTTCCAGCTGAGCAGCTTCACTAGACTCTGAGTAAGATGAACCCTTACCCTGGGCTAAATTTTTTGAAGAAACAGGTAGAGACTCATCATCACTATCAAAACCAAAAGGATCTCCAGTATCTTCTTCTTCTAGTTTAGGTTTCTTCGGAATTTCTTGAATATCTGGTTTGAAATTGGGCCTCTTCTGCCCTAATTTAGCCATAAATGTGGTCTCTCCCCATTTTGTACTAAGAGTAGTCCGTTTGTTGGAAAAAACTTCATCAAATTTTGAACTGCCATTTCCTCCTTTCCTACTGTAAGTTTTTCCAAATCTGGATGTCATTTTGACACCTGTTTCATATTCCCTGTGGAAAGAAATTTAAGAAAATATAATCAGCAAATTTTTAACAAATTTTAAGCACTCTATAAAAATAAGACCCTAGGACTTCCTTATATAGTTTTCAACACTCAGCACACAAACTTTTAAACTACTTTGAATAAGTGAGCTGAAAAGGTTCATTTTCCATCCTTTATTTCCATACATAAAGTTTGGTGGTGTTTTGGTTTGTTTTTACAATAAGGGCATATTCATATGACACAAAGTTTTTTTTAAAAAGCTTACTACTAACCAACATATAATGCAATACCTACTTAACCTAACTTAAAACATGCAAATTCCATATCCTCATACACAATTTAATCAGAGTAAATACCCAAAAACAAAGTCTTTAGTCACAATATATTAAGTTTTCTATGATCTAAAGAATGTCAGTTGACCAAATTTAGCTCTTTGAAATTTTTACAGCTCTTCATAAAGGGTCAGAAAAATGTACTTTCAGATATACAATCTGTAGCTTCTACAATAGCTTAAAGATTCTGATTCTTAGACTAAAGTGATTTCAACTGACTTGAAAAAGCTCCTTCAATGGTCATCTCTCTAAATTCAAGAAACCATTCTACTTAATTTATCTCTATAGTGCTCTACTCATTGCTGAGTAACATTTTTCTGAAGTTGGAGAATTCCATTATACAAAGGTACATGACTTATAATTATAATATAAAAATATATAGCCTTTATTTTCCTCTTCAGTTTACAAACCCAATTTTCCTGATTTACCTAAAAATATACTGAAAATTTTTTCCAAAAGTCAAGAAATAAAAAAAATCAAACATTTTAAAAATATAAGGTATAGTACTTTTACTGCACGATCAATCAAGCATTATCCATTTCTTAACACTTTGACCTTCTGCAGTTTAAATATCAATTTATCAATTCCAGGAGGAAGGTAAGCAATTACTTAAGAGCTTGGAAAGTCTTCATTACTTGGAAACTTACAATAAGAATAATATTTAACTTATATTTTCAAATGTTCTTGAACTAAACTTTTATCATTCTTATTAAGTTCTTACAACTTCGAATCTTATCCAATTTAGTTCAGCAAATATTCAGAAGACCCACCCTAATGTCTGAAAGGAAACCAACTCTGATTGGACAAAATAATAATGTAGTCATCGTACACATCTGTGCTAAGAGAAATTTTAGCTTTCCTCAGAGAGTTTCCATTTTGTAGTTTTGAACACTAACAAGCTTTATTGTCTTTCTTGTTAAGTATAGCCTATTAAACAAAACCAAGCATAATTGGACAGCTGCCAGAGGCAAAATAAAGTCATTTCTTTAAGCTGTAATATGCAGACCTACACACATATATTCCAACAAAGCTGGAATGTTTTGGGCACACATACATGGCAATCATCTAAAAATGCTGACTAAAGCCAAGTAAAAAATTTAGACTTGATCTTCTTTATGACAACTGAGAAACTCACCCTAAAAAGTTCTAAAACCACTGTGCAAGATTAAGGTCTGCAAGTGAATATCTGATAGAGTTAAGTGACAAGACAACTGTATTTTTAAAAGCTCATGTCTCAGAAATATACACTGATGTATTAACATCATTAAATACTGATGAAATATCAGTGCTTTTTTAAATATTAAGGAATGGGGAATATACAGATTAAAAAACATGGTTAAGTTATTATCTACTGAATCCAAGAGATATGAGTACAAGAGTTCATTACATGATTGCTTTTACTGTTTTCCATAACGTCCATTTTAAAAAGTCGGCAGACTACTGCGATGGCATTATCTAAGCATAACATGTGTACAAATTCTGCATATATATTTGGCATGACGTCTTACGTACATTTCAGACACACTATCTTGTTCAGGCTTCAAATTTTAACAACAGTCCTAACTAAAAAGGAAATGAAGGTTCACAACTAAGTGTTTTCGATTTGGGCGGCCTTTGCCTCTTCCCAAAGCCCAGCGGACTTTTGACGGAAATGCATTGGGATTTAAATTAGGGAAAGGGTATACAAAACAAACAAACAACCTCTTTACACTTAAGCTGTAAAGAGACCTAGCCTCTTCCAGGAAAGACACCCAAGGTAATACATTAGGGGGGCTTCAATTAAGAGAAGAAAGTGGAATGGGCAAATAGAGGCAAACCGAAATCCTCACCTGACGCTGCGAGTGCGCCCGGAGGCGGTAGCCGAGACACCCCTCGGGCTGGACACTCACGCAACTTTTCTCCTCCCAACCCCCACCGCCTAGGAAAGGGATGTCGCTTCGGACGCCCCGGAAGCTTCAGCTACCGAGTCCCCGAAGCAAGGCCAGGCCTCGGTGACGGCTAGAGGCGGAGGAAACGACGGGGAAAAAAGAATTCTGGGCTCAAACCAACCGGACCGGGTTTGGAAAAGAGAAGTCAATCAAGTAGCCGCCCGGAAAAGAACTCAGAAAGCAGAATCAGAGGTGGGAAGGGAAAGAGTTCTTCAGATCCTCCAGTGCCCAACTTCCTTAGAAGCCAGGTGAGCAACCAGACTCGCACCGCCCCTGCCTCCTCCACCCGCCCCAACTCACTCCGGGCCTAGGCAGCCGCCCGAGACCTCACTTACCCTGGGCGCCTGGCGGGTGCTTTGGCCTCGGGCCGCCTCCGCCTCTCCCGCTCCCAACGGCCCACGGGCGGGCGCGGGAGCCCCGCGCGAGAGAACAGTGCCGACCGGTGCACCAAGAGAGGCGAGGGGCTCTGCTGCCGTCAGTCCGCGGCTCCGCTTCGGTAAATAGGAAGCTCGGTCGGGGGGAGGGGGGGTGAGCGGCGGCCCCGCAACTTCCCTCCCCACCTCAAGCGCGCCGGCCGGACAGGGCCTAGGCCTCCCTGGCGGCCGCCGCCGGTGCCGAGCCTGCTACGTGCCCCCGCTGGGCCGCCGCCGCCTTCTGCGCCGCCGCCTCCGCCGGTGAATGGTCAGCGCTGGAGTTTGAACAGGGCCCTGAACCATCTCAACGCCATTTGCGCTCCCGGCCCCCACCTCCTTCCTCCAACAGCCGCTCGCTCCGTCACTCCGCTTCCCACAGGCCCCGCGCGGCCGCCCGACCCCGCAGCCAATCGTACGGCCGCTTACTCAAACCGCCGCGCAGGCGCCGCGCCCCGCACGCGCCGGCTACCACCATTGGTCGGACCGCGTGGCCCGACGGGAGTTGTAGTTCTCTTCCGCAAGGTCCTGGTGTCTAAAGCCCGGTTCCGGAGCTGGCGAACGGTATGGGTTCTGGCTGCGGGCCTGCTGGACTTCGCTGACTCGGTAGCCAGTTCCAGTTCCTAGCCACGCGACGAGACGCAGGTGCAGCGCGGGAAGGCTCGCGGCACAGTGCAGGCAGCTGTGTCAATCGTTTCCCCTCCAGGGACCCTCCGGTGTCTGGGGACAGTGACTTGTGCAGCTGCGCCGAGCCTGCTGGGCCACCGCCCGGACCTTGGAGGCGGGGAACTTGGGGCCGCCTTTGACCTGGTCTGACGGTGGGAGCGAGCCAACGCAGGTAAACGAGCATCGAAACCTGGAGCAGTCGGGCGCAGGTCTCCTCGCAGCCAGGATCCGCTTCAGCCTGGCGCTTCATTCTCTTTCTCCTTACTTGTCAGTCCCCACTACGGTGTTCTGTCTTCTGTCCCCTACCTGTTAGCAGTGACAACCTCCCGCTCCCCGGGTATTTTATGTTACTAAGGAATTATCGTCATCTTTATTGAATGTTGCTTTCGGTAATGTGGCTTTAAAGAAAAAGAAAAAGCACACTAAAGTGTTGCTAGGTAAAATGATCTGACGCGTTTATTTTGTTTTAGATTAAGCCTCTGAAAACTGGGAAAGGGAATAAATTAACTGAGGATGTTCTATGTTGGAGCTGCGGGATTATGTACACACATGCTATCATACCAGTGTTTATGTCTCAAATTGTTCATAATAAAGTTTTGGTTTGGGGGGGGCGGATTGTTTGTTTTGGTTTTGGTTTTTAACTAACTAGTCCGGGACAGGAAGGTAGTGAATGATGGATGGAAGTATTTTAAGTTTTCTTCTGCAGAGACTTTTTTCCATGTCAGTGAATTAGCTGGTTGAGAAACTTGGAGAGATTTTCTTTTAATCCTTCAATGAGAAAATAGCTTTCTGAACACTGTACAGTCAGTTACCCTTAGGAGAATCGAGTGGTCGGTCGTTGGCCCTGCAGTTAATGGAGACTCATCTGAGAAATTAGAAAACTACTAATTACTTTTAGTGAAAAGACAACCTCTTCTGCCAGATTTGCTTTTAAAGTCTCCTCAAATTTCAAGCTCCCTCCAATGAAACTCCTAAAGAGGAAAAATAAAAACTACAGGCTAGGAGGATAAGTTAGTGGTAGAGTGCTTCTCCAATATGCCGTTGGTTAGATGTCCTTGGCACTCCCTTCTGCCACCCTCTTAAAAACAAAACCATGAGCCCTTCCCAATAGGAATTTCAGGTGGATTTTCAACACACGTGAATTGTTTTCCTTTTGATGCTAAGTTATAACTTACATTCTTGCGTTTGCAGTTTCCCTAATATTGTGTATGTATTTTCTCTGACTGACTTGACGGTAAGCCAACTGCCCCTTAGCTTATGCTAAGGAACTAGTCTTGCATGATATATGGTATACATAGATGACTTATTTGGGTCAATTTTGTCTTTTTAATCAGCAGCTTGGGATATTGTTTTCTCATTTGTTTGAAGATGGTAGGTAGAGGCGCAGTCTGCACTTAGGTTAATTATTTAGATGACATGGTGGTGGGTGCTAATTAGAGGGTAATTATCATCAGAGGCAAAAGGTAAGATCAAAAAGCCAAAAGAGGTAGAGAGAGGCAGTTTCAAGATCTTCCTGGAGGAGGTTCCAAGACCTAAAGAAATATCCTCTGGCCTAGCCCTGCTGGTATTTGGCTCTTGGTGGGTTTTGAAGCTGAATGAAGTGAAAGTGGAAAGGTTGATTAAAGAAACAGTCTTTGGCGCCCTTTTATAGGGTCCTTGTCTTAAGTGATAGAACTTAGTTGTGTTTAAATGTCTACTACTGAAAGAATAACCCATAGTCAGTATTTAAGCATAACCCTTGACCTTGTTGGGAAGGGATAATTCCCAGTCCCAGACATGAACATCTGCTGATTAGTGGGAGTCCCCCCAGGCAATGGGTTCACACATCAAAATTGACAAGCACTGGTTTATAGTAGATCCACAGCATATAACCGACTCAGTTTGGGGGAGGAAGGGGAGAGCAACCCCAGTCCTTCTGAGTTTAAGGTAGGAGCTTTAAGCATTCCAGGCTAGTCTGGATTAAATATTGAAGGGAAAACAGGGCTTGCCCTATAACTTGGTGATAGAGTACTTGCCTGTCATAAACAAGCACAAGAGTCAAGAAACTAATACACATCAAGTATGAGGCTAGGGTTTCTAGGGGATTCATTTGTACCCTAGACTGATTATTCCTCCTTATTATACAAGAAAAGGCATAGGAAGGCTGGTACTTGCTTAATGTACTGCAACTAATGAAGGAATCTCAACTTTATTGGATATGTATGGATATTCTTTTTTTTATTAGATGTTTTCTTTATTTACATATCATACAATATCTCCTTTCCCAGGTTCCCCTCAAAAAAATAATTAAACAAAAACAAACCCCTGTTCCCTCCCTCCTCCCCCTGCTCACCACCCCACCCTCTCCTGCTTACTGGCCCTGGTGTTCCCCTACACTGGGCATAGAACTTTCACAGGGCCAAGGGCCTCTCCTCCCATTGATGACCAACTTGGCCATTCTCTGCTATACATTTGCTGCTGTAGCCATGAGTCCCATCATGTGTACTCTTTGGTTGGTGGTTTAGTCCCTGGGAGCTCTGAGGGTACTAGTTAGTTCATATTGTTGTTCGTCCTAAGGGGCCGCAAACCCTTCAGCTCCTTGGGTCCTTTCTCTAGCTCCTTCATTGGGGACCCTGTACTCAGTCCAACGGATGGTTGTAAACTTCTAGTTCTGTATTAGTCAGGTACTGTCAGAGCCTCTCAGGAGACAGCTATATCAGGCTCCTGTCATCCAGTACTTGCCAGCATCCACAATAGTGTCTGGATTTGATGGTTGAATATGGGAAGGATTCCCAGGTGGAGCAGTCTCTGGATTGTCCTTCCTTCAGTCTCTGCTCCATAGTTAGTCTCTACAACTCCTTCCATGGGTATTTTGTTCCCCCTTTTAAGAAGGAACGAAGTATCTACACTTTGGTCTTCCGTTTTCTTGAGTTTCTTGTGGTTTGTGGATTGTATTTTGGGTATTCCCAGCTTCTGGGCTAATAACCACTTATCAGAGAGTGTATACTATGTGTGTTCTTTTGTGATTGGGTTACCCAACTCAGGATGATATTCTCCAGATCCATCCATTTCCCCAAGAATTTCATAAATTCATTGTTTTTAATACCTAAGTAGTACTCCATTGTGTAGATGTACCACATTTTCTGTATGTATGGATATTCTTAAATGTAGCAGAATGTTATACATGAAACCGGGTATGGATATGCACACCTGTTAGCACCTGTATTCAGGAAGTTGAAGAAGGAGGATCGTAGCCAGCCTCATGCTGGGGAAGTGGGGAAAGAAGTTGTACATCACTTGTGAAGTGAAATAGTGAGTCTGGATCTGTAGAGTTAGACACATGACAAACTAGCAGCACTACCCCGGGGCTCTCTACCTTCCTGGGCCTGGTATCATGACTGACAGATTATGCCACCTCTAGGGTTTATCTTGAGGAGAGTTCAGGCTCTTCTGACCCAGAACATTGTACCACAACCTTACCCTCTTACCTCCTCAGTTCCATCGAAAGCAAATGCTCCATGCCGTGATCCTGAGTGCCACACCAGAATGGGATAAAGGATGGCATACAGGCCAGTAGCTTTTTCTTGTATTACTTGAGTCCTGCCATATTTCTCCATCTATTTGGTTAGTTGGTCATTGGGTTGGTTGATTTTGAGACAGGACCACACAGGGCTCAGTACAGCCTTGGACTCTTGCCCCTTCTGCCTCCACTCCCAAATTCTTCAATTACAGGTGTGTGCAGCTATACTCTGATAACATTTGACTCAGAAACAGCTCTTTTCTCCTCTATAGTCCTCACCCAGATGACATGTGATGCTCACCTGATCAAAAAAACTAAGCATTTCCTTCATCTAATGCTCTTCTCCCTGCTCAGATATCTAGAGCCCACCCCCCCAAGGTCATAGTTATGTAACGAACTAAAATCCTGGGTCTGAGCCCAGTTTGTATCCTTTAGGCTGCTCTTCTGTGTGCTGCCTAGGGAAGAGGAAACCCCCACCACCACTGCTTGGAACTCCACCTGAGTACTCTTAGACTCTTCTCCTGTGAAGAAAACTAGCAGAAGGCATTTCTTCTGCTGCTTCTGTGTCCTTGTTCTCACTCATGCACAGGGGAGGCAGAACTAGCCTTTCCAAATAGACCTTCAGCCCTTTTCAGAAAATTGTGTCATAAAATGTATAATATATGCCCTATTTCGCATATTTATCTTGTGTGCCTGTCTGCTCTGGGAAGAAAGGACAGGAATCTGCCCTCATATCAAATCTTGTTTTCTGCCCTGCCCCTATAGAAGAGTGCCTACACATAGTAGGTACTCATTAAATAGCTGTGAACTGAATCCCTCCTTTCCTGTAGGATTGTACCTTGAAAGGAAAGTGACTAGACACTAGCAGTAGTCTCAGACAGCTTAGTGGTCCCGTACATTGTCAAACCTCCCCGTGACAAGGAAGACTGGGCTATCTAGAGTTACTTTTGTCCTTGTGGTTTTTCATTGTAAGAACTGAAAGGATGAATACTATCATAATTCCAATTACCTTGTTTTCCAAGATAATTGGAATATGTTCTCTGGAGATGGTAACATTCCTTGGGGGATAAACTACAGTCTAGGTAGTTAGATGACACAGCAATGGAAATTGCTTGAACTAACAGAACTGGGTACCCAGCAACCTCTGGGAGGTCTTGATTCCTGACTTTTGTCTCAGCAAACAACCTTTTTCCTGGGGTCCTCCCAAATAAAGGTGCCTTATCAAAAAATCTAGATACTTCCCCATTACTAAAACTAAACCTCCCAAATCCTGATCACGGCCCAGAGGTCCTGCATGATGAGCCCATGAGTACTTCTAGTCCTTCCCACTTTGCTATGCCTGCCTACCTTCTGTCTACTGCTAAGCCAGCTCTTACTTCAGGCCCTTGTGCTTCCTGTAACCTCTGTAACTTGTGACTCGCTGCTCCAACTCTCCCAGCTCTTCCTCACCTTCCATTCAGCTTTCTGTATATCCTTTCCTGTTGTTTTTCTCCATAGTTGTCACTGTGGTGTTCTTGGTTTTTTGTTTGTTTTTGTTTTGTTTTGTTTTGTTTTGGGGTTTTTTTTTGTTTGTTTGTTTTGGTTTTTTTGGTTTTTGGAGACAAGGTTTCTCTGTATATCCCTGGCTGTTCTGGAACTCAGAAATCCACCTGTCTCTGCCTCCCAAGTGCTGGGATTTAAAGGCGTGCGCCACCACTGCCTGGCTTTTCACTGTGGTTTTCTTACATATTCACTTAGTATGTTTTCTGCCACTACAACATAAGCCAGCTGAAGAAATGGACATACAGACATGGTGCCAGACACACAGAAAATAGGCTGTAAATATTTGCCAGCCAAGCACTAGCGTTGAATTACTTTAAATTCTGACAGCTTCTAAAGCTTGACAAATTTTTTGCCCTTTTGGCCAATTGATACATTGAAATTTTTGGCTTAAATTTTTTTAAAACCATGCTGTTCTGTTTTTGCTTTTGTATTCTGAGACTATCTTACTGGGCACATAGAAGTTTAGAATTTCCTTATGTACGTGGTACCAAAGATCCAGCTCTGGACTTGATTATGTATGCCAGGCAAGCCCACCACCACTGAGCTGACATGCCCAGCCCTGGTTTAGGATTTTCACAGCAGGTGGAGTTGAAAGTTTTTTGATGTAGCTGAAACGGTCAATAATGAATATTGCCTGAATTTCTATAGTCACACTTTTTGCAGTGTAACTCTGCAGTTCCTCTGAGGATCTAGGCAGGCCCCTTAGTCAAAAAAAAAAAAAAAAAAAAAAAAAAAAGAGCAGAGGTGATACATTTCACATTTGAGGCTTAAGAAGCCTGAAGCTTTCATGTTGTCTTTTGGATCTGCTGCCTCTGCCCAGAGAACAGGTTGAGGCTTGCTTGTTAGGTGATGAGAAGCCACATGGAAAAGAGCTGAAGTCATGCTCTTCCAGTAAACAGAAGGCAGGCCCCAAAGCTGACCTACAGAGCCACCTATTTGACCGGCAGCTGTCCTGGCACATACATGAGCCCATCTGGGATTAAGAACTGCCTCACTGACCTGTAGTCTTCTCATGAGCAATAATGACTCTTCGTACTAAGCTGAATTTTGGAGCAGCTTATTACCTAGCATTAGTGTAATCAGCAGTGATTTCCCGATATTTAATTTGAAGCCACTGTGTGCACAGGGCTTTCTGGATTACTCAGGCAATCTAAACTTCCAGTCTCTTGGCAATATTCATATATTCTCTTCCTAATGAAGTTCTCCAAAAGTATTTGCTTGTTTCTTCTCTGTCTCCCACACTAGACTGTCACTATATGAGTGTAGAGTCCTGTCCAATTTTTTTTTTTTTTTTTTTTTTTTTTGTTTTTTTTTTTTTTTTTTTTTTTGAGACAGGGTTTCTCTGTGTAGCCCTGGCTGTCCTGGAACTCACTCTGTAGACCAGGCTGGCCTCGAACTCAGAAATCCTCCTGCCTCTGCCTCCCAAGTGCTGGGATTAAAGGTGCACCACCACTGCCCGGCGAGTCCTGTCTGTTTTGATCTCTTCCATGTCCTTAGCACCCACTCAAAACTGCATACCCCGTTGTCCAGTGTGTACTGAGTATTGGACATGGGTTTGTTTAGTCTAACCTGAGATATGCTGAAAATGTAAGAGAATGCTGGATTTCAAGAACTTGCTACAAAAGGATATATAATTGTTTAAATTTGCTCACTGATTAAATGTCTAAATAATAATATGTTGATGCATTGGGAGAAATAGAGTACATTGTTAAAGTTAATTTCACATTCATTCATTTAGTTTGTGGGGGCATGCTGTCATAAATCTGAGGCCAGCCTGGGCTATATAGAAAAGCTCTGGGTGTATAGGAACTCTATAAAGGGTATAGCAGAACCTTAAATGCAGCCAGATAAGTGCAGGAACCCAGTCTGAAAGGCGGGATACTTAGATTCAAGCTGTGTGACGTGTGGAAAAGGCAAAATAACAGAGAATTTTAAAAAAGAATCGGGCTGGGCATGTGAGAGCAGAGGCAGGAGGAGGGCACATCACACAGGAGATTGAGGAAGGTGACATTTCTGTAGTGCTGTAACAGGTCTATGTGCCAAAACATAGGACTATGCAACACAGAGTAACTCTGGCGTTCACTATAGACGTAGTTAATATTGCTTCATTAAAACCAGCATACCACACTGGTATATTAAGGACAGCATTTGGAGTGAGGTTGGGGGGATTCTATACTATGTGCATAATGTTTCTAGGTCTACATTGTAGAAAGACAAATACCTAATGTTCTCATTCATGAGGAAGCTTAAGAAGATGATCTCAGAGAGCAAGACTTGGCTCAGTAGTAAGGGCACAAATTGTTCTCAAGTTCAGTTCCCAGCATCCATGTTAGGTGGCCCACAACCACTTGTAACTCCAGCTCCAGGAGATCCAAGGACTCTGACCTCTGTGGGCATGTGCACATGTACACATATTCACAATTAAAAAGAATAAAAATAAACTCTTTTTGAAACGCCATTGATTTCCTAGAATAGTGGTCATCAGACATGAAGATTAGAGAAGATTGGATGGCAAATTGATGCTTTCAGTTAGATAAAATGAGCCTTATGCTATGAAAAACAATATGTGCCCATTGTTTACAGTGATTTCTTTACATTAAAAAAAAAAAAAAAAAACGAGAAAAGATTGAAATTTCCCAGTGCAAGTGAATGTTAAGTATTTGAGGAAAGTTGGAAATGTTTAATTGCCTTGGTTTGATCATTATACATTTCATACATGTATTAAATTATCACACTGTTCTCTATAAATCTGTCGTATTATTTATTGTATGTTGAAAAATAAAGTAAATCTGTAAATAACTATATAATCTTCCTGTTTTCTCATCATATGACTGTCGATCACTCACTAACCTGAAAAGAATAGTGAAAGAAGTTTAATGGCATTAAAAATAAAGCTCTTTTTTTTTCCCCCAACAGGGTCCTGCTATACAGACCTGGCTTAAAGTGGAAATTTCTGGTTTCTTTAAAAATTCAGTTGTGGCCAGGCGGTAGTGGCACATGCCTTTAATCCCAGCACTTAGGAGGCAGAGGCGGGCAGATTTCTGAGTTCGAGGCCAGCCTGGTCTACAGAATGAGTTCCAGAACAGCCAGGGCTACACAGAGAAACCCTCTCTCAAAAAAACAAAACAAAAAAAAAAGCCAAACAAACAAACAAAAAAAATTCAGTTGTGTTTTGAAGGAGGGCATGTGATGTTTTGCTGAAAACAGACATTTATCAGGACTCATGATGTTCAAAAAGAATATAAATCGGACCCCACAGTGAGAGGACACTCTTGCATGGCTACCATGCAACACTTCCCATCTTTGCTTCATTTCTTTACTTGGTAGGGAGAAAGGCACCAAAGAACTTCTCCTAGTATCGTGGTATTCCTGGGACACTTCTACTTACTTGTGTCGATACTGCAAAGCCTTGCTGTTTCTGTTGGATCATCCTTCGTGTTTGCTATTGGACTGGATTGCTGGTATCCTGACAACAAGATGTGGAAATGCCCCCAAGTAACTACTAAACAGGTCCACAACCCCCTTTTCCTATTAATCTTCTTTCCTTACTACCTCTAGTCAGTGAGCTAGAAGGGAGGTTGAAGCGTTTAAGAACCTTAAATAAAGTAGGTTTTGAAAAATCTAAGCCTACACTGGCTGGCCTCAGATTTTCACTAGTCCTCCTGACTCTGCCTGCTGGGTACTAGGATTATTTTTTTTTTTTTTTTTTTTCTTCGAGACAGGGTTTCTCTGCATAGCCCTGAAACTCACTCTGTAGACCAGGCTGGCCTCAAACTCAGAAATCTGCCTGCCTCTGCCTTCCAAGTGCTGGAATTAAAGACATGTGCCACCACTACCCAGCCAGAATGATACTTTTTAATTCATACATTTGACAAATCACTTCTCTCTGCTTCCAAAATTTAATGGCTTGTAGTTGTGCACAGAAGTAACTCCATATGGTTGCTTGTTACCTTAAATACCTTCATTTCCTTTCACCCAGCTCCTGACAGTAGAATAGTACTCAGGTATCAGACTTCATGCTTGGATTCCTACAGTCCCCTCTGCCCAGAACATCATTCTTCCTCTGTACTTAGATGCCTTTTCCTAGATTACATATCTGACTGAATGTGAATCAGTCAGCCTGTAGTCTTATTCCCATATGGTCTATATTTAAAACGCAGGCACATGGCATTACAGTCAAGTATGGCTCTTTCTAGAAAAAAAATGGATATGATATGTACCGATAGATAGATAGATAGATAGATAGATAGATAGATAGATAGATAGATAGAT
>JADRCD010216955.1:0-28403 GCA_019843815.1 Montemys delectorum
TTTTTTTTCCCACTTACACCTGGATTATATCCTATCAGATATTCCATCCAAAATGTTTGTTAAGGAAGTTAACTTGTCCAAATAACAGTGCTGACTACAGAAAGAGCACAGGGTCTGGACTGATGCAAGCCGATCCCAGCTCATCCACACTCCCCGTGTACCTGGCTCTATGTACATCTGGTCTAAGGCTCATCACCACATCTGGCACAGGAGGCAACCGGAGGAAGATTTTCTAGTGTTTATCTAACAGCATTTCTTCAGCTTTTCTTCTTCTTTCAAGTGTTGGTTTAGGAATATGTTAGATACACTTGTGTGTGCGTGCTGCATATGCATGCATATCTCTGTGTGTGTGCACGTGCACATGCATGTGCCGGTCAAAGGACAACTAGAATGCTGTCTACCTTGTGTTGAGATGCAGGATCTCTCACTGGCCTGGGGATTAGGCAAGCTGGCTGGTGAGCTTCAGGGGTCTGCCTGTTTTGTTTTGGTTTTTTTTTCCCCTCAGTGCTGAGAGTACAAGCGTGTGCCAACACATTGGCTTTTAAAATAGATTCTAAGGCTCACACTCAGGTCTTCGTGCCTGCCTGTCAAGTACTTTATCAGCTGGGCTATTGCCTCTGCCTTCAGCTCATCTTCATAACACCTCTCCTCCACCTCCCCCAACTTCTCCTCCATCTTCATCCACCCTCATCTTCCTATCAGTGTTGGGTGTCGAACTTAGGGCCTCAAACATACCAAGCATATGTGCTGCCATTGAACTACACCACCAGCCCATAATTCCTCTCTTCCTCGAGGAACTCCATCTATGCCACCCATGCGAGACCAATCAGATCTGTGTTCCTAGTCCTTCAACAGTTACTAATTACAGGATGGTCACATGGGTACGGTCTCTCCAGACCTTTAAGAAGGGTATGTCCACTTTAAAGTCTCAGTGGGGAGATGACAAGAGAGTGACCACTTGGAGTGACATCTGAGTAGTCCCTGGATCTAGACATGCCTGAAGCCAACTGCCTGCCTCCATCAGCTTCCCAGAGACACTGTGTAAGATATTTCTGAGCTTTGATTTTCAGCACACTGCAGTTGAGTGTGTATAACTTGCCCAGAGAGACCTGACCAATGAATGCATCAGATCTACAGATCAGAGACAGAAGGAAGTGCTACGATGACCCTGCATGGTGTAAGGAAGGGGAACACATCAAGGGTCCTTCTGATGCCTGGTGTGACAAAGGATAATGCTATTACTAAATAGACAGAAGAAATTGTCACGGGGGAGGGAGGTGCAGATTCAGACTAGAAGGTATTTGGCACTCCTAGGACTACAGGGACTAGCCAGCTTCTGAAGTCTGTAGCTGCTTTACCATGCTCACAGAATGTCAACCTTCTGAGTGTATCTAAGACCTGATCTCGATATAGCTTTTCCACTCTGACCCTTATCCCCCAACCTCACTCAGTCAGCGACTTTGAGTTTTTCCTCAAAGTGCGATGTACCCATCAACCTGTCCATTTACACGTTTGTCATGTGCTCGATGAATGCTCGCCGCATATCAGGATTTATGCCGGCACATAGTGCTGAAAAAACTAAAAAGTGGTTCTCCGTGTTTAAGGAGGTTTTTTGTTTGTTTGTTTGTTTGTTTGTTTTTTAATTAATGGAGAAAACAGACCCAGAATGGAATATTACTCGATTGAACATGATAAAAAGTTGTTAAGTGCTGTGAAGGGAACAGGAAATGTCTCCTGAGCCGTAACCTGGGAGACCTACTTTACGTGGTTGAGAGCAGAAAGACTAAGGCATAACTTCTCTAGGAAGTACCTCTGAGCTTGGTTGGGGCCCAGTGAACTGAGAGAAAGGTGGAAACCAGAGGACCTGGTCTCACACGTCCTTAAGAAATAAGTGAATCACTGTGAGGAATGTAAGGCCGGGAGGCTTCCAAATGCACAGCATCCTCAGAGCACAGACTGATAAAGTAGGTAGTTTAGGGACCCCAGAGTCACCTTGCAATGACTCTGTGGGTCTATTCACTAAAGCGATCACTCACTTAAAAAAAAAAAATGTGTTTCATGGAATTCATAGATGCAAAAAGTGGAAGGTTTGGCTGAGGGCACACACTCATAGTTTTAACACTGGAAGGCTGAGCCAGAAGAAGCATCCTGAGTTGAAGGTCAACCCTGAGCTCTGTAAATAATCTTTAAATAAAGAAATAGATTAAAGAGGTTTAATTAAACTAAAAAGGGTCTGGAGAGATCTGGGCCAAGGAAGACACTCTTCAAGCAGTTCCGAGCAGGAAGGCAGAAGCAGTGCCTTGAAGGTAGGCTCCAAGGTCCATCTCAGTGTACGTGAGGGAACCAGTCAGACACAAGCTAATGTGAATATGTACAAAGACTTCTTGTGGCTGAACGTATGGCTCATCGGTTAGGGCCAGTCATTCTTACAGAGGACCCAGGTTCGATTCTCAGCATCCAAATGGTGGCTCACAGTCATCTGTAACTCCAGTTCCAGGGACTCTCCTAGCCTCTTCCGGCTTCTGTGGCCATCAGGCATGTACACAGTACACAGGGAAAACATCCATACACATGCAAATAAATAGATCCTTTAAAAAACATTTTTAAAGAAAACAATTTCTCTTTTTTTAGACCCTTACCCTAGTGAACTTTGTTGTTGTTTTTCAATGAGTTAAATCCACTTCTTCTAAGCAAAGACAAAAGTCCTTCGCCCGCATAAAACTAGGCAGCATGGCAGCCTAGCACCAAACACAGTGTGGCTGCCCAGTCTCTCCAGATAAACACAGGGAAAGGTCATCCAAACACAGGAAGACAGAGTCCCCTTCCCTTTTCCTTTGCCCCCTCCCCTTCCTCCCCTGGCTCTCTTATCCCTGGAGGGTGGACCCAGCCTTTCCCAACGTTTATTCTGAGAGCTCCAGCTTGCACAGTGGAACGTGCTTCAGACATGGGAATACAGCAGTGGGGCCAACCGGGAAAACCAAAAATATAAACTGAGATATTTGATAGATTTCTGTTCTCCCTTCCCAAATTGTGCCAGGAATGTCTGCTAGAACTGCTTCTACTGTTCTTGATGTAACTCAGCCCTTCCTGGGAGGAGGGCTTCTGGAGTTTATAGGATTTGCCAGTTTGCACAAAAGAAAGTTAGTCTGGCTTACGATCTCAGTGCCTTGTGCTTGATCCAGCACAAGAATGCAATAAATGTTGGGAAACAATAACTAACGAACCTTGCATCTCCAACATCGGCAATGAGTTTAACAAGTTCCCCTCAAGTTACAGAGGAAATCAGAAAGCTAAACGTCCTTTAAATGTACTGATGCAATTTTGTAATTAACTGGAAATTCTAAAGCTCATAAATGAAAGACATTTTACCTTCTGCTGATATATTGTGATCCAAACAGAGGCAAGAAAATAAACTTATTCTCATCACTTCACTGGGGAGGGGGAAAAACGATGAATGCTTTGGGATTATGAGCTTCAGTGATTATAAACCAGTATTTGTGATGAAATGTTCAGAACTAATTTCAAAACAGACCCAGGGTTTGAAAGCAAAGCATAATGGTGACCTTTCTCATTAGCTGTTGCTCAAACAAAGATATGTTCCAGCAATATCCGATGCTTCCTTCCTGCTGGGCCTCCACCCAATGCCATTTAAAACAGTGTGTCACATCCAAATGGGAGCAGAGGATGTGGTGTGGCTGAGTTTCAGAAACATTGTGTTTGTGCTTTATTATTATTTTCGAAGGTTTTTTAATGCTGTATTTGTTTTGTTTCCATCAACTTATTGTTATGAGTTGGGTTTCATGAGATTAACTATGGGAGCCAGTATAAATGAATTCATTAGATACGCATTTACTTTTCTACTTCCTTAGATTTTTATTCTTGTGACAAATGGCAACACATTTTTCTTTTTCTGTTGTTGTTTGGTTTTGGTTTTCCAAGACAGGTTCTCTCTGGTAGACCAGACTCCTCTAGAACACACTGTAGTCCAGGATAGCCTCAGACTTGTTTATGGTCTTTTTACTTCTGCCTTCCAAATGCAGGCGGGGATGACAGATATGAACTACCACACTGAGTTCTCTTCACAGGTTCTGAATCATAAGAATAGAAATTTCTTATCTCATTGCTTTTTGGTATTTTTGTGAATGCTCTGGGGTGGAGTAAACAAGCAAAGATGATTATTTAAAGAATCATTTACTTGTTTTGTGTAAACTGTTAAAAACACAAATGAATACAACTCCCAGGAAAGTATCTGAGAACAGAGGAAAGGGGAGAAGGGTTCAGAGAGGAGAAGCGCTGATGGTCCTGAGTGAGGTCGTGTAAGCTGAAGATGGTCAAAGTCAAGCTGATTTTTTTAAAGATTTATTTATTTTTATTTTATGTGTGTCTATTCTGTCTTCATGTGTGTATGTGCACCACATGTGTGCCTTTCAGGATCTCAAAAGAGGGAAGTGGATCTCCTGGGGTAAGAATTATAGATGTTTGTGAACCCACAATCAACCACCTGCTCACCCTTGTTGAGCACGAATAGCCAAGGAACAGTGGAGAAAAATCACACAAAGGAGAGAGATTTTGCTCAGGGTTCATGATCATGGTAGCCTTTCTGCACATGCTCTCCAAGGAAAGTATCAGACATTTCCCACTGTTCAGAAGCAGTTCACCATCTTTACTCCCACCTTTTCAACTATGGATGTTCTTTGTTTTGAACAAAATGGAATCTACAAAGCTATTTGTGAATGTTATGTATTTTCTATCTTCTCCTCTCATAGTATTTCTTCCTTTCTTTTCTTTCTGCTTTTTGTTGGTTTGAGACAGGGTCCCACTGTGTACTCCAGGTGGACTTTGAGCATACGACCTCTCAAGTGGCAGAATTGCTGGAATTCATGATCAGGTCTAGCTTACCTCTTATGCTTCTGTCCTGTCCATTTATCTAAGACTTGAATTTTGACTCTTTCTCCCCTGGTTAGAAATCTTTACTATCAATTTGTCCTTGTCTGTCCGGTCTCTCCCACCCTCAATATCACCAAGTTGGAGAGTCCATGGTTTACCTATCCAATGCCATCTTTTTATCCTTCTCTCTTCTTCTCCAGAACCCCACAAACTCCCTTGCTCTCTGATTTTTATATCCTTTCCCAGCATCAGATCTAGACAGAGAAGGGTGTGAGATAATATTTGCCTCTGGAGCCTTCCCTGAGATGTCTCCTTGGTTTGGCTGAGTTTTCTTTGACCCAAGTTATTGTCTTTTCAAGACAGCCAGCTCCTGAGGTTTTTGTTTGTTCGGTTTTTTTGGTTTTTGTTTCTTGTTTGGTTTTGGTTTTGGTTTTTCAAGATAGGGTTTCTCTGTGTAGCCCTGGCTGTCCTGGAACTCACTCTGTAGACCTGGCCTTGAACTCAGGAATCTGCCTGTCTCTGCCTCCCAAGTGCTGGGACTAAAGGTGTGCGCCACCACAGTTCCTTCCATTCACTCCTTTTCGGTAGTATAGCCATGGGTGAATTTTCTGTATTCCAGCAGATAGCTCCACACCCATGCCCCACATGGGTGGCCCTGGTGTCACAAAATACAAAACAAAAACAAAACAAAAGGAGACAGGAAAGGAGGATGGGGACTTGGTGGAGAAAGGGTGCTGGCAAGGATGGGAAGAGGACAAAAAAGGGTGGGGAGGTAAGGGTGGCCATGTTATTGCTTAGATACGTGTATATACGTAAATGTGTATATATGTATAATATCATATGTATACATGCAAAAAACTGCCAAAGAATAAATTAATTTTTAAAATACAAGTAAGGAAATCATTCCATTTTTCTTACCCTGGGCCACTTTACAATCTTCTATTGAGTCTCTATATAGTTGCTACACCATCATAAGTAGTTTGTCCTCCTAATTCTAATGTGGACTTCTAACTCTTACAGAATACGGCATTCTGAGTTGGCATCCTAACAGGCATTTCATCTGTTTCCTGTTGACTCTTCTGCTATGACGAATTGTTTGCATCAGCCTATAAACATACCCAAGCATCCTAGACGCACACATCCATAATCCTTTCCTGTTGTCTGTTCATTTTAGTAGCCTGTAGCCCTGATTATGTTCTCTATCTCACCCTCAGCTGGAACTGTTCCCCTCTCTGAAATCCTGAATTCCATCATCTAAGCACAACCTTTTTTTTTTTTTTTGAGACAGGGTTTCTCTGTGTAGCCCTGGCTGTCCTGGAACTCACTCTGTAGACCAGGCTGGCCTCGAACTCGGAAATCCACCTGCCTCTGCCTCCAAAGTGCTGGGATTAAGGGTGTGTGCCACCACCGCCCGGCAAGCACAGCCTTTTTATAACTGAGAGTCTCTTGGTTGTATCAAAGGCTTTGAGCATCTAGGCGTCACTTATCTTTCAAGCCCCTTTGCTATCACTTCCTTTTCCAGGCAACTTAAACACAAGAGACCTGCCCTTTCTATGTCTTTTCCCTTTCATCTTTTTACTTGTCTATTAGGGGGAAATCCCAATACTGTGATAATCCAACTGCTCATCTTCTCTGCCTTTTGTCCCACACTGGACATGGATGCTTGTAGGTGTGTTGCCACTAGTCTTTTATGATCTCTAACCTCAGCTTTATCCTCACCACTTCCCCTCAACAATTGTAAATCTTTCATTAACAGAAAGAGAAGCCTACAAGGTTTACTTCACATTGAAACTGGGCCATCCCAGGTGGTAAACAAGAAGTCTATCATTGAGACAGACCCGAGTTTTCTTATGTCCTTTACACTCTCCTTGAGTTAAAAAAAAAAAAAAAAAAAAAAATGGCTTTTCGAGACAGGGTTTCTCTGTGTAGCCCTGGCTGTCCTGGAACTCACTCTGTAGACCAGGCTGGCCTTGAACTCAGAAATCCGCCTGCCTCTGCCTCCCAAGTGCTGGGATTAAAGGCGTGTGCCACCACTGCCCGGCCTTTTTAAAATTTTTTTTAAAGGTTTATTTATTACGTGTAAGTACAACATAGCTGTCTTCAGACACACCAGAAGAGGGCATCAGATCTCATTACAGACGGTTGTGAGCCACCATATGGTTGCTGGGATTTGAACTCAGGACCTTCGGAAGAGCAATCAGTGCTCTTACCCGCTGAGCCACCTCTCTAGCCCCCTTGAGTTATTCTTACCACTGCTAGTGGTCACTAGCATGCCTAACCTAAATACTTATGTACTGATCTAAGTATCAAATACTATACACCAGTTCTAAATCATTGTGTCTAATTGATGAGTCTTTTGATTGCATGATTGACCACCAACCACATGCAAGCCAGTCCATAGTAAGTGTCAGCACTCGTCAAACGTTCCTCTTTATTGAATGGCGCCATTTTTCACATTCCTAGTCGCTGAAACCCAACTTTCTGAAGTGGTCTTATTAACGCAGTAATTCCTACTGACTCATTTGTTTGGTTGGTTTTTGATTTTGCTTTGTTTTAAAACTCACTATATGGTCCAGGCTGGCCTCGAATTCAGAGAGATCCACCTGCTTCTGCCTCTCTTGTGTTTTAAAGATGTGAGCCACTATGCCTTGCATTGCTATTTGATCAATGGTTTTGATCAATAATCAAATGGTTTTGATTAAGTCTTTTTTGAGTCTGTTTCCTTCTTAGTAGTTCTGAAACTTCCTTTCTATTCCTCTGACTTCATTCTCTCTCTGTCTCTGTCTCTCTGCTCTGTCTCTGTCTCTCTCTCATTTTGGTTTTGGTGGTTTGGTTTCAATTACTCTTTGACAGACTTTTAAACTTTAAATCCTCCTGCCTTTGGGATTATAGGTACATACCATGCTTCGCTCTGACCTCGCTAGTTCTTGCTTAGGATGTTACAGCAACCTTTTAGCCAAGCCCTGTTATGTCTCTAATCTGCCCCTCTCCCCAACAACAACAAAATGATTGCAAAACCAGAGCCCTGCACTAGTTCTCTTCTCAGAAATCTCAGCAATCCTACATGGCTTGGAAGGTGGAATCCATACACGTCAGTAGCCAATAAAGACCCCAAAATAGAACAAGTTCCTTTGTTTGCAAGGAACGGAACCTGTCTGTGGTGAACTCAGGGGAAATGAGGGCATTTTTATGTGGAAGATACTGGGGAAGTTCATGGGGTTAGAACTGAACAACCAAACATCAAGACCCTAAAGTAGGAAAGAAATGGCAATGCCAGCGACAGAAGCTTAAAGACCTTGACAAGGTCCTCTGTCTATGTTGTGCCAGTTGTGCACTGACTGGGGTGGCTCTTCTCTCTGTTAATATGACTCAACTAAAAAGACACTTAGAGTCTGCACCCCTCACTGCCATTTTCAAACGTCCAGAAACAATATACTTATTGGCTCAAATTGACCAAATGGTTAATCTCTAGATAAAGTGTGGGGGTTGGGAATGAATATACATGGCACAGATGTAGCCATAAGGAACTCTGCCTCCTATATGTGGGCATCCTATGGCAACTGGGAATCCCTATGAGAGTCTAAGTCTCTGGGCTCAACTTACACATGCATGTGCAACCTTTCCGCCTTCTTTCTCCATCGATCTTTGAACTGTGTCTTATTTTTTAAGTCTTCGCAGAATTTGTCTGTTGAAGGCCTGAAGCTCAGTGTGATCGTGTTTGGAGATCATTCAAGGTAATTATGGAGAAATGAGGTCACGAGGGTGGAGGAATTTGGTGTGATGAGCGGCCTTCTGAGAAATGAGTTCCCCCACATGCCATGCACATCATGTAAGGATGCAATAAGAAAAAAGCTGTCTGGGAGCCAGGAAAAGAGCCCTGATCCAAACGCACCATGCTGGAATCCTAATGCAAGACTCTAAAACTGGAATGATGTGCATTTCTGTAGTTCCGTCCGCTCCTGTGGTCTCCATTTATGTCAGTCAGAGGTGACAAAGCTGGCACCCTTCTCCCTACCATGTGTCCTCTCCCTCTCTTGATCTCTGCTGGTAAGAATCCTCTGGAAGATCCCTTCCTCAGGAAACCCTTCCCTGACTCTTCTGGGTTCCTTTCGTGTCTTTTAGCCACATACCCATAGCCTTCTGAGCTTAACTTTGTCAGAGCTCTTATTCTTTTTTTTTGTCACATCTCACTAACAATCTGTCCCTTGTGAGATCTTCTAGGTACAGATGTGTGTGTGTATGTGTGTATGTGTGTGTGTGTGTGTGTGTGTGTGTTATACATGTGAGTCTATGGAAGCGAGTAGAGTAATCGACTCATTGTTGACACTTACCATATGTTTATGGAGTATGAAGGGAGTGACTGAAGCCTATGGCTCCTAGTCCCATACTCGATCCATTTACTAAAACACTCTTCAGCCTGGACTTTGTGACACAGCTGAATAAGTATTTGACCTTCACTTATAAACTCATGAACAGCTGGAAAACAATTATTTTCACCTTCTATTTTTATGTCAACCATGACATCCCCTGCCGAGGGCTTTTGTACACATTCAGGAGACAATAATTCTGTTGACATTATTGTCAAAGAAACCAGTATGGTTGTCAAAAAGCAATGTGCCCTAAGGCTTCATTAACAGATGTTCAGTGTGAAAGAGTATTTGTGTTCCTGGTACCTCCTGTGTGGATCAAATCACATCTGAAATATTATGTTCAATTCTGGGCAACAACCGTACATTCCTTCCTTCAACAAATGTTTATGGAGTGCCTACACTGAGCCAAGCACCTTTATTCAATGCCAAAAGCTTAGAAATTTAGAAGGCAGAATTGAATCTTCTATTTTTTTGGGGGGGGGGGGATTTATCATGTGTATCAAGCAGGAGAAGATGGGCTTTGTTGAAGAAACAATCTAAAAAAAAGTCAGTAGCTGACTGTACCCTATCTTTGTTCTGTTTTAGGCCACGCATTCATTGCAGACTGTAAGTATCTCTGCTCTGCGTGATCTGTGTTCTGGGCCCCACTCTGAATACCGCCTCTTTTGTGGCAGAGAGAAAGCCCAGCCAACCGCAGCTCTTCAAGCTTCTGCCCAGAAAGCACAGGCATCGTTGCTTCAGATGACCACCTCTGAACTCCCACAGAGAGAGCCAAAAAGTGAACAATGAAATCATCTGCCCTAGCACGTGAGCCAACCTGCGGGGGTCTCCATCTCATCGTCTTTAAGATGATAACGACGATGTGTGCATCGAAGCCCAGAGGTGAGGCTTCAAAATCATGAATTCTCTTGGGCAGATAGATGGCTAGGGAGATGGCTCAGTGTGGAAATGCTTGCTATACATTGCTTGCTATGCATTGCTTGCTATGCAGAGGGCCTGAGCTTCCATCACCTGCACCCATGTAAAACACTGAGCACAGCAGCATGAGCCTGTAACCTCAGTTATGAGGGTTGGAAATGAGCCGATGCAGGGGAGGGGGCATGTTGTCAACCTTGTCAAAACATCAAGCTCCAGGATCAGTAAAAGACTCAAAACTAAGGTGGAGAGCCTCTACATATGTGTGCACACATAGGTTTACAGCACACTCACATGCATGTGAGCATGCATCATGTACTTACCCTTACACACCTACACACTTCTATTGAAAATCCTAAACTTAAAAACCCTAATCTGGAAGCCGTGGCACACATTTTCAATGCCAGCACTTGGGAGGCAGACGCGGTAAGTACAGAGTTCAAGGTCAGCCTGGTCTACAGATCAAGTTCCAGGACATCAAGAGTTACACAGAGAAACCCTGCATCAGACAAAACAAAACAAAAATGTAAAGATCCTGATACTCACTACAAAAAAAAAAATTACTGTGAAAAAAATCTCACTAGTCATTTAAGAATAAAAAAGTTCTCTCTTTCTTTGATGTTTTCTTTGAATGCCCACTAAGCTGACTAAATTATGCTTCCAGCATTAGCCTGAAGTGCTTTCTGTCTCTGATTTTCAACACTTGGTCAGAATCAGAGAAGTGGATGAACAAATAGGTTGGATATACTTTTGATAGTTTTTTTTAATGTGAGGTCTGTCTTCCAAATGAGCCCATGAGCATCTGGGCCTGGCACCATGTTTCAAACTTTCTTGCATCACTGGGAACTAGGACCAGAGCCAGAGGACGTCGTGGTGGTAGAGTGCCAGCCCAGAAGGCACAGAGCCTTGAGTTTCATCTACAGACAGGAGGGAAAAGTAAGAGCAATTCCCTACCATGAGAACTTCTTGGCATTGCTAAGCATGTTTAGGAATACAGTTGAAATTTTATGTTATCATTTCCTGATATCCACTGATTTTCTAAGTTTGTAACTCTATTTTTATATGCATCTCATTTATTTATTAAAGTTACATAGCATTTTCTATCAAATAATGTCAGAGCAAAAAGCAGGTTTACCTGAATTTACATACACAAAGTTCAGATTTATATGGATACTGGTAATGTCACGTCTGAGTTGATCAACCAAAAAACTAACTGGAATGCTAATTAATTATTTTTTTGTTCATTTTTATTCTTAGAATGTTTAAAAGATATTATATATATAAAGGATTGAAACAACTTTTCATGATATAATTTGTTCTAGTCTTTTCAAATATTTGGTAACTATGTGAGTTATCAGATAACTTAGACATAATTATGCCATTGGGGGAATTCCAAAGTAAAGCTTTGAAATATAGTCTGTACCTTCTCATTTAACTTCTGAATCTTCCTTCAGAGTGAGACACTAGAGAGTCACCTGAGTAGCATCTATCCAGGCTTCCTCAAGCCACACAATCCTGGGCATCATGTATCCACGACCACCAGGTCATCTTGTCACAGTGTCATCTGGTGTGGAAGGTGTTGATAATTATGTAATGCTTTGAAGATAGGAGTGACAATACCCAGGGAGCCTTGCAACCTAGTGATCTGCTCTTGGTTACAGAGGTAAAGAGAAATTTTGTGTTTGCTACTTCATTAAAATAGACTCAATAAAAATAACAAATTGTGCACAACTGACACTGAGATTTAGAACAGTGAATTTTTTTTTTCAGCTTCAGAAAAGGCTGCTGGCTACTGGTTTATGACTCTGCTAAATGTTTTAATTTGGTATTTATTTATGATGCTCTAAATACCGGGTCCTAGATGTTAAGGGAGAGGAAAGTTGTGGAAAAATATTCTGCCCCTAAGGGCAAGCATACACACATCCTTGCTCTCAGAGGAAAAAAATATTCATCTGGGATAGATGAATGATTTACATCTCCCCAGATCTAGTTAAATGAATTAGATTGGATCTAATCTAATGTCATGTAGATTGGATCTGATCTAAAGTCTTAATTTCTGCCCAGAAACAAATCATATGGAAAATTATATCAATCAGCTACACAGTTTTTATTTGTACATATATATACATACATGTGTGCATGTTCGTACATATGTCTGTGTCTGTGCGTGGGCCTGTAGGCCATAGGGTAACCTCAGATGCTATTCTGAAGGTGTGGACCCCCTGCTTCTGAGATGGACTATCATCATTGTAGAAGTTGGCTAGGCTGGCTGGCCAATGACCCTTGGGAACCCATCTGCGTCTACCTCTCCAGCCAAGGAATTATAAGAGGGTAGTGTTTTGTTACCTGGATTCTAAGGGTAGAATACAGGTTCTCGTGCTTATACAACAAACACTTACTGAGATATCTCCCCAGCTCATTGCTTTTTTAAAAGAAGTTGAAGGCTAGGCTTCAACCCAGACATATGAGTAAAATCTTTTGGGTGATGGGGCTAGAAATCTGTAGAAATTTTTGTTGATATTGGTCTTCGTCATCATTGCCTTCCTCTTCTTCTTCCTCCCCCCCTCCTCCTCTTCCTCTTCCTTTGTGTTTGTTTGTTTGGAGATAGACTCTATATGCAGCCTTGGCTAGGCTAGTAGTTGTCGTGTAGCTTAAGCTATCGTCAAGAATACCATAATTCTCCTGACTCTGTTGGAATTATGGGCATGTATCATGGTTGGCTGGAAACTATTTTTTTTTTTTTTTTCCTTTTGGTTTTTTTCTGAAAAGGGTTTTCTTTTTTAGCCTTGGCTTTCCTGGAACTCACTCTGTAGACCAGGCTGGCCTCGAACTCAGAAATCCACCTGCCTCTGCCTCCCAAGTGCTGGGATTAAAGGCATGCGCTACCACCGCCCTGCTCAGCAGGAAACTATTTTAAGTTCCTTTGTGATTCTGTTTATCTGCCTTCTTCTGGCAGTATTGGCAACATTGCAGAGCTGTGGGAGCTGGCCCTGGCTAAAATGGGCTACATCTGGGAGTTGGGTCATTCTGGCAGTTGGAAATCAGGTCAGAAGCACGGTTCTCCCTACTACTGAGTGGGATCCCATGCTCCCATAGACAAGAAGGTATGCAAGTCTGTGGCCACAGAATGCCCAGGCGGAGACCGCAGTGACTGCATTGTCCACCATAATAGCGCTGCACTCTCACGTTCTAGGGTGGGGATCCCTTAGAGCCATGCTGCCCAAGCTGTCCTTCTGGCTCAGGATTGACTTTCACGCTCTCTAGCTGTAACTCATTCTCTTGTTTACACTATATACCATTTGTCCAATGCTATGGACCTGGTCTCTGGCTGATTCTATCCAGAACCTCTCTTCCTTGAGTGCTTATGAGCACTGTTGATTCTATCCAGAGCCCCCGTTTCCTTGAGTGCTCATAAGCAATACCTGCCAGGGGAACTTAGTTAATAAGAGAAGCCTATGCGTACATAACTCAAATTCTGAAATCCCCTATGATAACACTATTATGTGTGATTGCAATTCTCAGAATTCTTTCAGCTTATTTCCTGCCCCCGGAGTGACAAATGCTTTGATATGCTCTTGAATTTCTGTGATGTTCTGCCATGAAGTGCTGTAACTCATCTCACTGACGCTGCTGATCTCAGGGTCAGTTGTAAGTGCTGGGCTGGTCCCAGAAAGAGCAGCCCGCAGTGTACCTCCTGCCTTGTGCTTGCCCAATGAGATGTGATAGTAGATGAGCCCCAGTTCCTTTCCTATCATGCTGTCATGTTGGGCCAGCACAGGGATTTATATAATTTTAGAGTTTTTTAGAGTTTAACTGTACATACATCTGTATTTGATAAATGCCTGTGCACAGACACATGTATGTATTCGTGTGACTCTAAGACACAGTAAAACAGAGGTTTTACTGTTTTCATGTCTCAAAGAGATATTGTAGCCATTTCTTTAGCTAATAGTCATAACAACAAGTTGGTCGTCTATAGAGATACACTTGGCCCGTGAAAGGATTGAATGATTTTCCCTACCAGGAAGTTAATATTTGTCCAGGGAAGTAAAGTCCTACAAGTTCAGGACTGAGGAACAGAATGGCCCAGAAGAATGGAAAGGTGTACTTCACCTAGAGAGTGACCATTCTTATCATCCTCTCAGGTGTGGGGCAGAAATGGGCTAGGCAAGAGTTTGAAATTGTCATAAAAGAGTTGGAGCAAGCTCCAGGCCTTCCTTCTCTCCTAGAAGTGACCTCCCTTCCTGCTAGTGCCCCTTCCCCCAACTTCTCTACCTCTATTCTTTATTTCCTTAACTTTGGGTCAATTGTTTTCTGTATTTCTTTTGTGTATAGTGAATAAACATCTTTATAGTTTCAACTTTGTGTAAAGGTACAATCAAAGCATTAAATCTCTTTTTTTTTTTTCACCCTT
Organism: Montemys delectorum; assembly: GCA_019843815.1. NCBI lineage: Eukaryota > Metazoa > Chordata > Mammalia > Rodentia > Muridae > Montemys > Montemys delectorum. The sequence continues at coordinate 14,587 of JADRCD010216955.1, forward strand.
CAGGCAATGCCTCGTGTATTACAGGCTAGCTTCAAACTTGCTGCATAGCTAAGCATGCCCTTGAGCTTCTGGTCCATCATCTGCCTTTCCCCCTCAAGTGCCGGTATTATATGTGTGTACCACGACACTTCATTTACAGCATATTAAAGTTCAAACTTGGGGCTTTGTGCAAGCTAAGCAAGCATTCAACCTATTGAGCTACACTCCCAACACCAAATTCCTCTTATTTTTTAAGGGCAAATTCCATGGGCATCATAAATACTTATGGTTGCTAGACAGAGAAACATTAATAAGATGCTATGATTGAGAAGTCCCTCCCACCATCTACAACCATTCTATCTTCTTCTTCATGTTCCTTGAGATTCTTTTAAATTGAAGAGATTCTTTCTGTGAAAAGCTTCGCTGGTTAGAGTTGTGCTAGGCTGAGAGGGAAGCACTGCACTGCAGACAGCTTCTGGCTTTTAGGTCGATGTTCATTTGTTGGATGAGCAGGACAGACCAGCCCCCAAAAGAAAACAACAACAACAACAACAACAAAATACCATGGAACAAAATGCAAAGTGAAATTGAAATGTAAAAACCTACAAGTGTAAGAAATCCCAAGAGGAGGAAAGAGAGACAAGAATTAGAGAGGCAACACTAGATGAGAAGAGTTTCTAAAGGGAAAGAGAGAACCCTTATGGCACAGAGAAAAAGCAGTGATGGACACATAGGAAGTGGTCAGTGTTTACTGGAAAAAAAATGAGGGCCAAACTTAAGTGAAGGCCAAGGACTGTGAAAGTGCAGGGACAATCCTAATGATGACATATAATAACTAGCTGGGGCCAAGATGGATAGAGGAGGTGGTGCTAAGAGTCCGTGGGACAAAGATGGAACCCTAACCTGACCCCAAAGAGCAGTTTCAGCAAATTCCCTACAGGTTGAATAGAAAGATCCTGGAGTCAAGTCTCTCTCTAGTGAAAAGGTCTTTCAGGGCTCCAGAGTAGGAAGGAGAGGAGAGGTGAAACCTAAGGATGAAGACAGAAATGTAGAGCAGAGAAACTATGAACAAAGTTATTTTAGGAGACCAAAGAGCAGCAGTGCATGCTTACCCAATGTGTGGGAAATGCCTCCTGTAGTCAGTCTCTCTGACTTAGAGGTGAAAGACACGCAGATGCTGTCTCCATGGGACTCTGTTCTGCTTTAAAAGAACATTAGTGACTTGGGATACAATCTGAGAGGTGCCACAATGGAGGTTATGTGTTCAAAGCAATGGAACATGCACAAAGAAAGACTTGTGAATGTCTTGTGGGTCAGGAAAAAAAAACAAAAAAGGAAACCTCACGGAGGAGATGACGTTGAAACGTGGACATTGAAGCAGAAGCTATGCAGAGAAGTTGGAAGAGAGGGACATGGTTTTCTAGGCCCATGGGCACAACACAGACAAAGGGGCATGAGATGGTCAGGCCAGTAAAGCATCGATTCAGACTCGTAGCAGCTGCCCACTAATCTGTGCAGAAATTCCAGTGCTGCTGGTGATTAGCCATCTGCAGCACACTCACAGCTGCTCTTTAAGGACTGCTGTGGTCATAGAGCAAAAGAAACCACGAGAGATGCAGATTGGAACAAAAAGAACAGAGAGGCTAGTGAGTGGGACACTGTTTCCCATCATCCATATGTGTTAGCAGGCTAAACAAGTTGTTTATCACTATGTGATTCTTTCCAGGAATAAATTCATCGATGTTATCATCATCTACTTGTTCTCCTATGTATCAGAGGCTGTGTTTTTCCTCAGAGGTTATGTGGTTCCTCAGAGCCCATTATCCAATAGACTCAGAGGCAACCCTCATCACTTTCACTGAGGGCTCTGATATGACAAGTTGCAATACCAGAAGAGCTGACCCCACACTCCTGTTTATTGACAGCTATCTTTCCAGACTTGCACACATACTTAGTAATTAAGGTTGGGTTTTTATGTGGCTTTAAAATATTTTAATATGAGCATGCCCTGAGGGTCTTCAGCAGAGTTAGGTTTAATAAACTTAATAACTAATTAAGACACCTTCAGTTTCAACCTCCATTAGGTTAATTTCTTTAATGAGTCTCAGAAGATCTCTCAGTATATTTCCTCCAGAGATGGGGTGAGAACCATAAGTGAAGCCACACACACCAGATAAAGGATTTAACCTTTGATGATATAAGCTTGAGAGACTCAGTAAGCCTCTGGGTTTCGTTTGCTTGTTTGTTTGGTGGGTTGATTGTTTGGTGGGTTGATTGTTTGGTGGGTTGATTGTTTGGTTGCTTGGTTGCTTGGTTGGTTGCTTGTTTGGTTGGTTGTTTGGTTGTTTGGTTGCTTGCTTGCTTGCTTGCTTTTTGTTGTTGTTGCTGGTGGTGGTTTGTGTTTGTTTGTTTGTTTGTTTTGTTTTTTCCCTACTTTAGAAGAGATTTAGGCAAAGCTTTCAAAGATCTTTCCAATTCTTGCATTTCACAGATGAACAGTAGAGTGGATATTTGCTGTGTGTGTCTGTTTTCTCTGAGATTGAAACATTCCACATTCTACCCTGCAGGGAAATCCCTTAAATAAGAAGGTAAACAACTAAAAAAAAAAAAAATAGGTTCAGGAAGTTCCTGAAGCTGACCACATCCACTAGGTCACTAGAGTACACCAGCCAATCTGCTGAAAATCACTCAAACAAGCCAAGCTGCAAAGACAATGTTGACTGGAACCAGCCCAGCTGTCTGGAAGAAGTTTAGAACAACTGAGTCACCTCGAAGGGACACTTTCCAACATGTCAATCTGCTTGTAGGCTGTGCAGTGTGCTCAGAGTTTCCAGATTTTGTGAGCTATCACCCATTTTGGGGTGGGCTTTGGTGATGCGGGTGTCCTTGAGTCACTTCTGCTCCTGTAAGTTACCCCTCATCCATACTCCTGTTAAGTAACCCCAATAAAACTCATTAGTTCGCCAAATTGCATGTTTGTGATAGCCATACTTTGGTCTGACATGGACTCCCTATTTGGGGTGTATAGATGTATGTGCTGGATCTCCCCAGGAATGATCTCTCACAACAACATTATTAGTTTCTCCCTCTAGGAAGGCAGGGGTCTTTGGCTTCTTCAAAATATGTGGTGCTTGGCTGTGTCTGTCTGTCTACTCTCTCTCTCTCCCCCGGGGTGTGTGTGTGTGTGTGTGTGTGTGTGTGTGTGTGTGTGCTTAAACAAATCTCAAATAACCTGACAACTTTGCCCAAAATGTAAAATTACATTAATAATGTTTATGTTGTGTATGCCAACAGTATACAGAATGATTCCTTGAAATGATGTTTATTTGCCAATCAATGTACAGAAAAAAATCTGTAGATCATTCAAAGTTACCAAGATGTATTGATTGTTTCCAAACTACTTAGCCCCTTCATGCCAAAGAATTCTAATTCTTTTACTTCAGGAGCTACACCTTAAAGGACCTGTCAACAATTGATGACTCCTGCCAGTCTAGCTCCCTGAGGTAGTGATCTAGGGGCAAAACAATCCACCAGCCTGAATCTCCATGTCTTTCTCCCATCAACCATTCCAGAACAATCCTACTGTGAGAAAATAAACTGGTAAAAATAGAGGAGAGAATTACAGAGAAAATTTAAAACACTACCTAGTTCATTTGCTACAACTGAATAGTCCTTGTTCCCAGGAAGACTCAGGAAGTTGAATCCCCTATTTTTTTCATCTTTTATATTAAGATAAAACCAAACAAACAAACAAAAACAAGCACACAGGATAGAGGGGAAAACATCTAAGTCTGATCTACCTATTGCTTACAAAAACACCCAATATTTAAATATATATGTGTATATGTGTACATATATATTGATCAAATAGACATTTGTCTCTTGTTTTCTGGGAGCATGACCCGAAGAAGAGCAGTGTCTGAACTGTCTCATTCAGTATGGCCAAGTGTTGATTATCCAAATCCATGACAAATCTGCCTTTCAGTGTCTTTGTGACTTTGTTCCCTCCCTCTGCATATTCAACTTGTCTTTCAGAAGTTGGCCTGCTTTACAGTTTCCTCCAAGCTAAATCTTCCCAGAAGAGCAACATTTTTTTTTTATTTAAACTCCATTTTAATTCCCAGAAATTTAGAAGCATCCATATCCAAATGCTAAAATACAAACACATTCCAAAGTAAGATAAAATGGTACAGTCTGCTCCAAGGGGGGTATACTAACAGGAAAAGATCTTGCTGTGGCTGAATGTGGGCCTGTTTTCAGTTCACTGTTCATAAAGGCCATGGCAACACCCTGAGGGTTAAAGGCATGGTAGATAGGCTGGCCACTTGTTATGGAGGCGTTAAGTAAAGTCGATATCTTACAATGCTCAGGTATAAGGTGAAAATATTATCAGAAAGAGATTGAGCGAAATCCAATCTGAGAACCTTTTGTCTCCCCACTTTTTCTTTTCACTCGTTTTTGGGGGAGCTCCAAAGGAGAAAGGCCCTACCCTGTACTTTGAAGCATCAACTACAATAATTTAATATCCTCAGATGGCTCCCTTCTAAAACTGTTTGGTAAACTTGTATTTGTGTGTGTGTGTGTGTGTGTGTGTGTGTGTGTGTAGAAATGTATGCCACACTTTTGGGTGCCCTCAGAGGTCAGAAGAAGCATCAGATCTCTGGATTTGGAGTTTTGCAGAGTTATGAACCACCTAACTAACTATGAGCGTGCTTGAGCTCTGCTCTAGTCCCCTGAAAGAGCAGTGATTGCTCTTAACTGCTCAGCCGTCTCTCCAGTTCTATAAACTGTTCTTAGGTTAAAGACTCTACTGCTGATCTTGTGGTTTTGCTTCTACCCAAATTTTTTACCCCAATTGAGATAGAAACCAATCTGGGGTTTTGGAGTATCAAAGAACCCCAGATTTCAGGCAAGCAAAATGCTCAGTGCGTAAAGTTGACCCAGCTTTCATATCTGGAAGCCACATGGAGAAGAAGAATTCTGACTCCCATAAGTTATCCTCTAACCTCTATACACACACACACACACACACACACATGCAGACACACACACAAACAGGCACATACATGCAGATAGGAAGGCATGCACACATGCATGTCCATACACACATATGTACACATGTGCACTACACACAAAATAAGTAGAAATGTAATATTTAAAAAGTTTAATAAAAGAACTCTAGATCTGACCAAGATCTAGAACTGATGGGCTATTTTTTAAAGTAGATTCAAGAAAAAAAAGACTGTCTCTTGCATACTTCTCTCTGGTTGTTTTCTAGTCCTCTCTATTCTGATCCTCCTTCTCCTGTTTTCCCTTCTTCTGCTATAACCTTAGCTAACTGACACTCAGTGACCTACTGGACATTTTGTGAGAGCTCAAAAGATTGCCAAACTGCTTGTGGTATAGCTGGAGGCAGGAAGAATCCTGTTTGTGTTTTCATTTCTCTACAGGTACTGGCCTTTTCCTATGGAAAGCAAGCCTAAAGGAAGCTCACTTGCAGGCCTGACCCATCCAAGACTCACAGTGTTGTTCTGTTACCTAGAGAGAAACTCCAGACCAGACCTATTAGTCAACAGAGTTGACTCCCACACCATAACTTATGAGACAAACTCACGTCCTTATATGGGAGTGACAGGAAGGTAGTAACTTTGTAAACTAAGTAAAACATCTTTAAAACCATTTAGATTTTCCCTTGCTCCTTAGTGAGATGTTTGTAAATGTAGTCATGGCAATAAACACAGAATAGCTGCCTGGGAAGGTTAAAAGCAAGTTCAGAAATCCTCCTGCCAAGCAGTTTCCAGACATGGTTCATGTACATCAGAAACACTTGTGGAACTTGTTAAAAAGTTGGATTCTTTGGCACTTAGTGAGTATCTTTTTAAATCACCATAACTAAGATCAGGATCCTCAAATTCTATTTTAAATAAATAGAGACTAGCTCTGTTGCAGAACCCATTGGAGACCAACCCACATTCATCTGCTCTCTCTCCAGGTTGTTCTTTGGGAGAACAGAAGGCCAGTGAGAACGAGAACATAAATGTCAGAACTCAGTGGTGACATCCTATTTAACAGGCTTCTTGTCCGGGATAAGCAAGATTAATCCCTGTGAGCCTGCACAAAGTCATTAGCATACATTAGATGTTCATTTTACAATACTTTGTTTTAAGATGTGATGGCATCCGCATGTAGCACAGACTAGCCCCCAATTCATAATCCTCCCATATCAGCCTCCTGAATGCTGAGATTCCACGCCTACTCTCTCACACTTGGTCTACATTTGTTTACAACTTATAACAAACGGAGATCCATGCCTTCCTTTGTTTTCCTTCTGCTATTTCTCCTGTGTTTTTAAAAAAATATTTAATAAAAAAACCCAAAAAAACAAAAAAACAAAAAAACAAAAAACCTTACCATTGTCTAGTCTTAATGAGAGAACTTTGAGTCCAGTCACTTTTGATGATTAAACTGCTCAGTTCTGATGCATAAAGACAGACTCTAAAAGATTCTTTAATTATATTTAGGGGGAAAAATACAAAACCAAGGATAGATTTTTTTGAATGCCTGCCTAGTAAGCATACCTTGATATCAGGTGTTGGTTTTGTATAATCTTCAGTCATGATTGAAGGGGCTCAGTTATACATATGTTTGTCTCTAATTTGCTATCTCTCCTGCATGCTATTGCACTGCCTCTCAAAGAAAAACACAGCAGTTCTATAACATGCTTTTTTTTTTTTTTTAACACAAAGTTTGGAAGTTTTTTAAACACAAAGTTTGGAAGGAAAGGCATACTAAAAATATCAAATGCCCTTTTTTTTGTAATAAGAAAAATCTAAATGATAAATAAGAGACCAAGTCAAAACTTTGCATGGAGATATTTTTCTTAACTCATAAGCCTTCCTTGCTGGAAAACCTACTACCTCTGCAAAATGAAATGCTTACTCCCTGTAATCAGAAAACCGTGCAGCAGAACAGACTGAAGCTCATGCGAAAGAGGCCTGTGTTCTGACTCATCTAACATTTTATTTAATAATCTTTCTTTCTGACCACGGAACTTAACTGGAATTTAGTTTTCCTGCAGTATTCCAGCCTTAACATTGACCAAGAGTCTCTGCCTTATAGGGATGTTGAACAATAGACAATTTGTACTCTGAATTTGTTAAGTATTCTCCATCTAAGGAGTTACCTGCTGGGGCATTGTGACTAACTGCGCCCACAGACATTTATACTGTTTTGTTAATATATGAGTCGGTCCTCTCAAGTTTGCGTATGTGTGTTGGGTATTCTTACATGCTGGATCAGAATCTACCTAGAATTTTATTCTCAATTCCAAGAAGTAAACTCACTCTGCTCTATGTCAATTATAGTCCCATAAGAAGTAGTTACCAAGAGGAAGCAAGACACACAGTGACTTCAGGAGGGCAAGGTCCATGAGGGATGGAGCAAAGAAGCAGCTTTCAGCCTGTGATGCAGATCTGCCACACATAAAAGGAGAGAGAAAGAAGAACCGGATGGATGGGATCCTAGACCACAGGGAAGCTCTGTAGTGCTTTTGGTCAGGCTAGTGAAGAGATTCAGACCTAAGGCTCTCACCCGAGGACTTTCACATTTGGGCATCATGGCCCAGCTATAGGAACCCATCCCTGTTTTAAATCCCTGGCTGGGACCAACCTGCTTGTACTGTGACTCTGAACACTTGGATGCATCCAAAGGTACAGAAGCTGGAGACCATTGACCAATGCCTTCCTTGCATCCAATTCTCTTGAAGAGAGATGGGAGCAATACATGTAATCACCGCCCATCCATCTCACTCCCCATAGATCCTTCACAGGCTCAAAAGCAGGTCCTCTGTGTTTTCTACAGTCCCCATTCCATGGAGAAACTCAAAAAGGGAAGGTTGGTAAAGTACCATCTGTCAATGGTAGGTACCATTACCAAGGGATGCTCAGGAAAGTGGATACATGAGCATCCTTGCCCTCTACTGTACAGAAACAAGCCTTTCTGCTTTCTGCTCAGAATCAACTACCCCTGCCTCAGTAGTGACTCTACTTCTTGCTTACTGTTCTCTGGACATCAGAGTTGCCTAAGTTAAAGCTGTATGTGGCAATTCAATAGGGCTTCCTCTTCCTTGTTCTGTTCCTTTGGGGACCAAGAATTCTAGCCCTACAGAATTAATAGAACTAGTCTCTGAGATCTGTGATAGTTAATCTCCCTGACTTGATGAGCTTTAGAGTCACTGTGGAAACCAACCTCCGAGCATGTCTGGATGGGGTTTCTAGACTTAGGTTAATTGAGGTGGAAAGAATGTGGACACTACTGTCCCCTGGGCCGGGAATCCAGACTGAATAAAAAAGGGAAAGTGAGCTAACCAGCAACTTTCATTGCTCTCTGCTTCCCAACTACAGATGCAGTTGGACTAGTTATGGCCTGTTCTGGAAGCTTCTCTACATGGTGAACAGTGCCATCTCTGACCACATACCATGACATTGTTATAGGCAGCACAAAATGTGTTGCTTCTAGAACCCAAGGGGCTTCTTAGACTTGGACTTCCAAATAAGGCAGAGAATGAGAGATAAAGTCAGGTGTCTCTTGCTTTGAAGACCCCCTCACACACCAAACTTCACTGAAATGCAGACTCCTGAATCTTTGAAGATTTCCCCTCCCATTCCCGAGTGCCAGCGCTGTATCTGCCCAGGGTTTCCAGCATACTAAACTACTCCTTGTAACTATTCTTTTACCGAATCGGCAAAATGCTAGCAACACTCTGGGGAGGTCAGATAGTTCAGATCTCTTTTTCACAGAGTATTTTAAGAAACAGTAGACTAATAGGGGCTGGAAAGATGGCTCAGTAGTTAAGAGCACTGACTGCTCTTCCGAAGGTCCTGAGTTCAAATCCCAGTAACCACATGGTGGCTCACAACCATCCGTAACAAGATCTGATGCCCTCTTCTGGAGTGTCTGAAAACAGCTACTGTGTACTTACATATAATAAAAATAAATCTTTAAAAAAAAAAAAAGAATAATAAATACAGCCCTAGGGTAAACTGTAGTAGACCTCCTACAGCGCCAATTTCTGTCCTGCATGCGCCCTCCAATATGGCAGCCCTCTTGTCACACTGGTATAGGGTGGCACAGTGTTCTTGTACACAGAATGTGATGTTCCCAGAAATCCACAGAGCTAAAAAAGCTAATGATAGAGATAATGTATCTTTTCTGTCCTCTTGTCCACCTTGATCATTTCCAACCTCCATTTTTGTTGATCTTAATTGTACAGCTAGAGCCTAGAAAACTTACCTCCATCTGCATGTATGGGCCAGGAGAATCCTGTAAGTAGGACCCCAGTCAGGACTGAGCTGTAAGTTCATGCCTACCCTTTACTTAGTTATTTGTTTATGCCTAGCCGATCATGCTGTAAGCTATCTGATAACCACGATTTTGTCACTTCTTGTCCCTGTACCTCAGCACCTAATGGCTGGATAAGTCTTTACATATTATTTTAAGTCACATTACTTTATGACTAGGACTGTTCTATAGACTATTTTCTTCAGGTCATTATAAAATTATAGTGATTATCCAGGTATTGGGGGCTTAAGCTTGTAATCCCAGTGCTCAAGAGGCTGAGACAAGAGAATGGCATCAGGTACAGGCCAGACGGAGCTTCAAGAAGAGTTGGAGGCCATTTCTAGGGGCTGTAGTTCTAGGAGAGTAAGACCCAGTCTCAAAACATTACCAACAGGGCCTGTTGATGATTTGGTGGGTAAGAATCCTTGCTGGGCAAGCATTAGAAGCTCTGTCCTTATCCTAACACCCACTGAAAAGCCAACCATGGCCATGTACACCTACAACTCCAGTGCTGTGGGGCCTGAAACACGGAGATCATTCAGCCTTGCTGGCCATCAGCCTAGTCCCAGGTCCAGTGACAGACTCAAAGGAGTGAGAGATAGAGCAGTTCATTCTTATCATCTGGCCTCCTTGTGAACACACACACACTCACATACCTGTGTATATATCACATACCTGTATACTACATACACACACATACACTGTACACCTGTGCATGTCCCACACATGCACACACCACACACACATACATTGCAACTGTGTATATAACACAAACACACACACTGTACACCTGTGCATGTTTCACACATACACACCACACACACACACACACACACATACACACACATGTACATTACACATGTGTATATAACACATACACAAACACACACAATGATAATGATAATGGTAACAATAATATCTATCATACACTTGATTTCTTCCCTTCAGGTCACAGGCAACCGCCACCTCAGAGCAGACAAAAGTTTTGGTTATTAGATCCTGAAAGCCTAATTGTCCACAGGCGAACTTGGTGCCAATCAGGATTACTCAGACTGAATATGCGCTAACCTATGGAGTCCCTTCAGTATCCTGTGGTCAGCTTTGGAGAGACACATGCGCTATGTTGTAATGTCCCTTTTCCTTGTCTGGTACTACACTGAATTTAGATTCCATAACGAAAGAAACTTCAGCCTTCAGTCATATCTAACCAGGACACAGCTCGATGCCTGTCAAAAGAGTAGGAAGTAAGCCAATTGAGTGAGTGTTTATGAATAAGTGAATCAAGCTCCCTTCCAGGGCTAAGTAGTAGTTCACATTTAGATAAAACGCTGCTTCCTTCTGGTGCAGCTCAAAAGTGCTTTCAACCGGTTTCAAGCCCCATGGCAAATGGTTCAGTGTGGGACTGGTTTTGGGCCAAAACTTGAATTGACTCTGGGAGTTTTGAGAAAGAGCTTTTTCTGGACTTTCACTCCAGGGCATTCTTAGTCTGTGGAATATGTGATGAAACTTGTATTTCTTTAGAAATAAACATTGCTTCAAAATAGAGAAAGGAAAAAAGATTATCCTCTGTTGAGAGAATTAAGTTATTGCATGAGAAAAATACAATCTTCCTACATGGTGTATGTGTATGCATTTATAGTCATATGATGTACATATGGATTTGTATACATATGTATCTGCACACATAAGTAGCCATTATTAAAAATTAGCTTAATATAGCAGAAAAATATAAAAATTAGATGGAGATATAGATTTGTATTTTTTAACACATGAAACCATTTTAATTAAATATACTAATTAATTCGCTCAGCCAATAGCTAATAAACTTAATGAATTTCTAAAGTCCAGTCACTCTTCTAGACATTTAGTGAGAAAGAGAGAGAGAGAAGAGAGAGAGAGAGATAGTTTTGACTATGTAAACAGGCAATAAATATAACATAATTACATAGTTAGATGGTTAGAGATAATGAGTTTTTAACAAAATATTGAAGTGGAGAAATTAGTGAAGTGGATATCTATGAATTCAATCTATCAAGTATTATCTATTAGCCCATTTTATATTGCTTTAGCAAAATACCTAAGGCTGAGTCATATGAACATGTGTGTATATTTCATAGATTACTTCATGTGACAATTTTAAATAACACTCATGTCTGACTGGGAAGAGGCTACATAATGTACCCAGGCTCCCACAGTTAACTGGTGGCTAGCTCAGGCTGTGGACCCAGATTATTGGGCACTGGATTCACTATCTAACCTGCTACATTGCATACTTCTGCTCCTTTTACATTCCTGTGTAGAATGGGAGGTAAAACACAGATGAAGAGAACCATCGGTGGGATTTGACAATGACACTGTTTATCTGTTCCCAGAACTTAGCATGGGTCACATCAGGGTATTCATTACCATAATCCCCATTCAAGACTTGTAACATGATGACCTTTGACTCAGAGCTGTGGGTACTTGTTTCAAATTTTTAAATAAACTTTATTATAAAACCAAGTGTCTTAGTCAATGTTTTATTGCTGTGAAGAGACAGCATGACCATGGCATCTCTTATAAAGGAAACCATTTAATTGGGGCTTGCTTACAGTTTCAGATATTTATTTATGGCATGGAGAGTCTGCATCTCGATCCACAGGAAGAAAGAACCACTGGGCCTGGCTTGGGCTTTTGAAAGCAAAGCCCACCTCCAGAGTCACACTTCCTTCAACAAGGCCACACCTCCCAATCCTTCTCAAGTAGGGCCATTCCCTAATGACTGAACATTCATTAATATGAACCTATGGGGGGCTATCTTAGTCAGGGGTTCTATTCCTGCACGAAACATCATGACCAAGAAGCAAGTTGGGGAGGAAAGGGTTTATTCACCTTACACTTCCACACTGCTGTTCATCACCAAAGGAAGTCAGGACCGGAACTCAAGCAGGTCAGGAAGCAGGAGCTGATGCAGAGGCCATGGAGGGATGTTCCTTACTGACTTACTTCCCCTGGCTTACTCATCTTGCTTTCTTATAGAACGAAAGACTACCAGCCCAGGATGGTACCATCCACAAAGGGCCCTCCCCCCTTGATCACTAATTGAGAAAATGCCTTACAGCTGGATCTCATGGAGGCATTTCCTCACCTGAAGCTCCCTTCTCTGTGATAACTCCAGCCTGTGTCAAGTTGACACACAAAACCAGCCACTACAGGGGCCATACCTCTTCAAACCACCACACCAAATAAAAACCACCACACACTGAAATTAACTAGACCCAAAGTCTACATACCCCAATGAGCTTTTATACAGTTAGAATTGCTATTCTGAAGCCATGGAGCCTCCCACTGGATTTTATACTTTCATTATCCAATTGCAGATGCATTTCAATTAAGGATGTATCACTTGGAGATTCCTGGGATGCTGGTCTACTAGCACAATTCTGGAGGGCATAAGATGACCCTAGGGTGGCCCCACTCTTTAATAGGCTACATTATTTTTGTATATTTTTGTACAGCCTGTCTACTACTTCTAAGCTATGGGAGTAATGTTGACTCAAGAGAGAGTGTTGCAGAAGCCAAGGATGAGCAAGTCTGAGGAAGGGGTTACAGCATAGTGGAAACATCCTTGGACTAAGGGAAGAAGATCAGAACTCTTGCCTTGGCCCTACCATGAACTCATGAGGCTTCGGTAAATCAATCTACATCCATGAGTCCGGGGTTTGTTCACCAGTATGATACTCAAAACTGTAAAGACTGTCAGCGACTATGCTTCCTCCCGGAGATAAGAACTGGTTGCTGTAAATAGTTGGTTTGCATGAGCCTGTGGAAGCTGCTGGCAACCACAAAGTTTGCTTTGGGAAGAGGTAAGTTCCTGTGAATGTACTAAAGATGAGCAAACAGTTCTCTTACTGCAGGGTCTCCTTTAGAGCCAGGGTGCTTGCTACCTCTTCTAATGCTCCATACTCTGGTCCCTCAGGATACAGGTGGAAAGAGGCCAAGGCCATAGCACTAAAGAGCTGTCTTCCCAGAAGAGAAGGAGAAGAATAGAGCTGAGGAGAGAAAGGGTGGCAAGGAGATGTTGTCAGGTATCCGGCTAGCACCTGAGCTCAGTATTCAGCGTCTGCCTATCATTAGAGAGACTCAGAATCCCATTCAGAGCTCTGTGTGTATTTATCTGTCCCCATGACTATGTTGAGATGTGCCTTCAGTGCTTCTCTCTTTGGGCTTTCATCATGAAGGGATGTTGAACTTTGTTCAAGGTCTTTCCACATCTGTTGAGATCATCATGCGCTTTCTATCCTTAAGTCTAGGTGCTACTCTATTATACTACCTGGTTTGTAGATGGTGAAACAGCCTTGGATCCCTAGAATACTCTTGGGGTGTATGATCTCAATGTATTCTTGTATTTGGTTTGTAAGAATCTTACTGAGAAATTTCGCATCTATGTTCAACAGGAAAACTGATGTGTAGTTTTCCCTTAATCTCGTGCTTTGGTAATATGGTAATGATGGCTTCAC
>JADRCD010216956.1:0-31292 GCA_019843815.1 Montemys delectorum
TTTTTTTTTTTAAGTTAGGACATGAGTTAGAATATAGATTTTGACCTCAGTCCTATAAGATGACGCGGGAAGGCTCCGTGCAGGCCTGCTCCACATACCCGTCTAGTCATTCTCTAAGTGTTCAGAACACAACCTGTACAAGCCTTGGACACAGGGTCTAAACAGGCCTGGAACTCAGAGCTGGCAGAGGCCAGCAGCATCGGTGGAGAGACAATGGCGGTGAGCAAAAGGCCTCCACGTGACTGGTGCCTCCCTTCTGGCCTGGTGTCCCTCCAGTTGCATTTCAAGCTCACACCTTACACATTCAAAGCACCTGGATGTGCGGATCCCCTACATTTCTAGTCTTCGTCCCTTGCCCACCTGTGCAATTGTGTTCCGGCTTCACGTTCCAGCTGGGCCCATGTCTGATAACATTCCCTCATCATCCTTGTATAGAAGTCCTCTGGGTAAGCCTTTCTGATTATGCGGCTCTGTCCGTGTGAGCTTCCTCGGGAATGGGGAAGAAAGAACTAGAAGCAAGAAAAAAGAAAGGCAATGGAAGCCACTGCCCTTTGGCTCAGCCTTCCCTTTGCTCTTTAGGAGCCAGCTCAGGCTTCACATTGTTCCTTCCTTTCTGGTCCTGGGGATTGAACCTCTGGCCTTGTACACATGAGGCAAGTAGGTGGAGATGAGCTATTGCTAGACCTCTTTTTATTTCTTATTTGAGTCATTGTCTTGTTATATAGCCCAGGCAGGTTTTTTTTTTTTAAGATTTATTTATTATTATAGATAAGTACACTGTGGCTGTCTTCAGACACACCAGAAGAGGGCGTCAGATCTCATTACGAATGGTTGTGAGCCACCATGTGGTTGCTGGGATTTGAACTCAGGACCTTTGGAAGAGCAGTCAGTGCTCTTATCCGATGAGCTATCTCGTCAGTCCCCAGGCAGGTCTTAAACTTACAATTCCCCTGGATCAGTCTCCTGAGCAACTGAGATTTTCAGGCCCTCGTTGCCAGGCTTAGATATTTTCAAATATTCCCATACAATCCTTCCAGGTCTCCTTCCAGCCCACTGGCTGGCCAGGCCCTTGGGTTAACAGTACCTCAGCCCTGACTAAGCTTTCCCTTTTGTAAACAGCCCTCACAGCCACCCGTCCATTAATAACCTTCTATTATTCCACTGTATTCGCACCCCGCTTAGATGCCTAGAAAAGCAGAGTCAGAAAGAACCTTCCAGATTATGCAACTCTAACCCCTTGGTTTTACAAATTAGGAAAAGGATGTCATCTCACTGAGCCTTCGGGTACTCAGGATAAGGGAGCAATCTTGGGATTGGGGGTAGGGGTGAAACAAAATGGAGTTTTCCTGCAGGTTGTAACAGGAATCCCTTGGGCTTTGGGAAAACAGAGGAACTGAAGACAATTCCAGCTTGGAGAACTGCAAGGCAGAATGGAAAGGAAGAAGTCACTGGGGTAGAAAATTCAACTTGACGGATTACATAGGCCCCACCCCTGAGGGGCCTTGCAGGGTCCCAGTGCCACCCTCATTTGCAGCAGTCATGTGACCACTTTTCCTTTAAGGAAAAGACCTGTGTCTTAAGGAGGTCGCTGGTACCCAAAGGTGGCAGAATCAACAGCAGCTCCTGCTAGGTTCTGGAAGGAGTGACTGAGAAAATGCAGCTTCCTCCAAAGCTGGTACATCAGCCTTTGCCTCTAGGCAAAACTGTCTTTATTTAAGGTTACCCAGAGCAGAACGGATTCTTTTTCTGGTTGTATCAACCATGTGAGCAAAGACAACACAGGGTAGCAAGAATCAGAAGAGGTGGGACACTTCTTGATCCCAGGCAAGAACTAAGAGGCTTGAAAAGAATATACCAAGAAATCTAACATGGACTTGAGGGTGGAAATTTTCTTTGAATTGTCAAGATCCATGTGAAGTGGCTACCAAGCTACAAAGGGCACAGAATTCCTGATGTCCGGCCATTTGGCTTCACTTATAGCCCAAAAGTTCTGGAAAGCCTTCCCTAGGAGAGGAAAGAGGAGGGGACAGTCTTATAAAGCAGAAAGACAGAAGGCACAGTGTACCTGCTCCAGCAGGAGGACCTTCCTGGAGTGTTTGGCCAGGTGATAAGCGGTAAAGCAGCCCTGGATGCCTGCTCCAATCACAATAGCATCCCAGAGATCTGTCTGAGCAGCCATGATGCCACAAAGCCCACAGAGGAGAAGGCAAGCAAAGGCACCTCCAGGCTAGAAGGGGAGGAGGAAGACAAAGTCCAGCTAAGCTAGAGTTCCCACAATCCCTTGGGGCCCGTGTCCTTGTCTTTCTTTCCCTCCCCAAAAAGCCTGGCACAGGGCTCAGCCTCCGCCTTCCCCTGCAGAGCAGAGCTGGGTGGACTGATTTGTGAGGTTTCGCCCAGCTCAGCTGCCAGCCTCACCCTTGCATCCCTCTAGTTTGCTATTCTTGGCTCAATTATTGTCATGCAAATGGGCGCCTTCCCATGCCACCTTCCTGTCTCATTATGATCTTTGTCTCAGGACTTCGGCCCGGAATTTCAATGCCTCCTAGACCAAGCTGGGCACCGGGTATGCTGCCTCCCCCTGCTGGCTTCCCTCTCTGCAGCTTGATTTCCTCCAGAGATCTACAGGGCCAGCTAAGAACTTGGCAGGATGCCCAGGGTTTGGCCCTCCTCCCTGGTGGGTGGCGAGGTCAGGGGGTAGATGCAGGGGCCAACTGGGAGGGCAGTTTTGTGATTATGAAATCATTCTCAGTGTGTTTTACTTTCATGTTGAAAAAGGAGAATAAGTGATCCTGAAAAAAAAAAAAAAAAACAGGAAAGGGCAGTGAGAGGAAGAACCTTGTCCTCAGGCACACAGGGAACCAACCAGGCCCCAGCCCAGCACACACAGGGGCCATGTGTACAGAAGGCTTCTGTGCCAGGCAGCAGGTTCAATGGGTATTGTTACAGGCAGTGGGGACAGAGCCAGGGTTGACAGGTCCTGATTCTTATACAATTCGGGGGTCCATTTTAAGATAAAAGGAAAACGGGGTTGGAGGCATAGCTCAGCAGTAGACTTTTGTGTTTGGCATGCTTGAGGTCCTGGGTTCAATACCTAGCACTAAAAATAAAAGAGAAAAAAAAAAGAAAAATTAGTCATGCAAAATTAGATGGCAGGACTTCGAAGAGACCGCTCAATTAGGGAGCCCCATGGTTGAAGTTTTATTAGCTTCCTGGTAAATTTGCCTCTGAATGCATTATCTCATTAAATTCTCGTGTGTGTGTGTGTGTGTGTGTGTGTGTATTTTTATCCTCATTTTTTTGGCAGATTAAAGATAGCCTCAAGTTTTCTGTCAGTCGTCCTATCACATGCGTGCCCAATAGAATACAGCGACTGTCACCCTCTTTCTGAACCATGTCTTTGGACAACATCCTCTTTCTTGCCTTGCCTTGAAGAACTCGTTCTTAGACCCTGAACCACCATGCTAGAAGTCCAGCCACTCTGTGAGAGAGAGAGGATGAGAAAAGTCACACATAGGAGAGAAGCCATGTTGGACCTTGTGTCCAGACCCAGTCAGTGGCACATGACCCAACAGCCAAGCTGTGTCGGCATTCCTCAGTTTTATGAAGTAAAATAAAATGCTTGTTTTTAGACACTAACTTTTGAGGATGGTTGTTTATAATCCAATCATAAACACACCACTAAACAGACAAAGATGGCAGAGTCTGTCCAAAGCCCCATACTGGGTGTGCCAAGATGCTAAAACATGAACCCAGGTCTATCTGCTCCAAAACTTCTTGTTAGTGATTTCTTTCTTTTTTGGATACAGAATCTCATGCATCACTTAACTGGCCCTAACCTGCTTTGCCTCTGCAAGTGACCTTGAACTTCTGGTTCTTCTGCCGCTGCCTCCTGGGAATACAGACCTGCACCAACACATTGGTTTAATGTGGTGATGAGGATCAAACCCAGGGCTTCAGGAACATAAGTCATAGCCTGGCACCAGGACACTTCCCTCCCACTACAATGCTCTAGTGACAATGAGAGCTTATAGTCATGATTCTGATTTTAACATTTTGCTGTTTTTCTTGTTGCCATACAGTAGGAAAGAAAAAAACAGTGATGGGGGTGTGCACATGACTTCAGGGAGTTGTCCCACCTCAGCACAGTGGCTGACTGAAGCCACAGCAACACGTCTACAACCCCCAGAGTAGCCTTAGCAACTAGCTGTCTTCTGGCCAGTCTTTCCTTTCCTAGTAAAATAGGAGCCAAAGAAGGACTGCCATTTGACTGGATTTTTTTTTTTTTTTCTTCTGAGGGAGGAAAAAAAATAGAGTCTAAAGGTCACTGCGTTCTGTCCACCCCACCCCATCGCCACCCTACAAAGGACAGGATAACATCTGCCTCGTCGCTGGAAAGATTCCTTACAGTAAAATAATAGCAGATATAACCAAGAAAAATATGGTACCCTGAGTGTGTAAGGGCTTGATAGAAATATATATAAGATCGGCCCCTGGATTTCTTGTGATAAGATGTCAGCAGAGATGAACAGCTTGCACGCAAGGAAAAGCAGGCAATAAATCCTTGCATGGAAGTGTGCCCAGTCTCACCAGCAGTCTAAGAGAAAGGAATTAAATAACGGGAAGGTACTATTATGTGTTTATTAAATAAATAAAAATAAAAATGATACAACCTTAATATGATGTCTGTGTTGTTGCAGGTGACAATTCATACAGGATCCCGTGGAATGTTCTGGGGCCATGGACAATAGGATAAAATAGTTCAAACAGTCTGACCCAGAAATTCTACTTGGCAAACTATTCCCTCAGGGGAGGAAAAGGCTTTTGTATGAAGACATGCATATATGAGCTCTTATAATATTAAAAAATAATGGAAGTGATCCAACATCAGGGAATAGCTAAGCAAACGCTGACATGTTGATACAGTGTGACGATTCCGAGTGGAAGGCATGAGGACCCT
This sequence comes from Montemys delectorum, assembly GCA_019843815.1. Taxonomy (NCBI): domain Eukaryota; kingdom Metazoa; phylum Chordata; class Mammalia; order Rodentia; family Muridae; genus Montemys; species Montemys delectorum. Next base: position 4,958 of record JADRCD010216956.1, read on the forward strand.
GCTTTGTAGAAATGCAGATAGGAAATTGATACAGAGACACAGAACACAAATGACACACGGTTTATAGCCGTGACTTCTGTGCATGCTGATCAAAGATATAAGAAGAAATTGGTGGTGAGGTAATTGAGCTTAATTCTCATTAGTTCCTGTATTCTATAAAAATGGTGCCTCCATTCACAATTTATAAAAGGAGGAGAAATCCCCAGGGGAAACAGATGCTTCACTTCTCCCTGGTTACTGGATCCAGGACCTGGGAAGTTCTTTCTTTGTTTTAATCTCAGTCCTTCCTGCTGCCTGATATTGTTCAGTCCTCCGTGGAAGCTGCAGGGAAGCTGCCAAGCCTCTCTGTATTTCCCCCACCCCCGTTTAATATAATATCCCTTCAGAGATAAAATGACAATCCCATTTCCCCGTCCCTACTTCACAAGCCTGCCCTGGATTCCTGAACTCAAGCATTCTGCTTCTTGTTAAGAATTTCAAACGGCGGCTCCTCCGAAAGCCGACACTGGCCACGGCCCAACCTTGAAATGAAAAGCAAATCTGGTTCTAAAAAGCTTCCCCTTCTATCAGGATTGCCCGTCCTTGTGGATGTCCTGACAGGGGCAAGCAGAGAGAAGCGATCCCCTCAAATTCCATTTTAACACCCATTCCAGATCGGAGGAATATTAAAGGGCGAGCCAACAGCCCTACACCTTGCTGCTTGTATGTGTCAGCAGCCGGGGCTCATGTCCTGGGGCAGAGACGCTGAAGATGTGAGGGCTGAACTGCTCATCCGATGGCTTGATTGACACTTTACAGACAGGGGTGGAAGAAGCGAGCCAGGGAAGCAGCAAGCTGTACAGCTCAGAAATAATGAGAGGACCCGAGTGGAGAGAGAGAGTGGAATAAATAAGCGAGACCTAGGAGTGGAGAGGGAGAGCCTTCTGTTCTGTTTTCTTCCCTGCCCCACTTTGCCAAGGAGCTGAAGCCTAGGGCAAGGAGGTAGGCAGACAGGGGATGAGCCCTACCCTGAAGGCAGATCCTACTGGCTGCCAGGGTTCCTGAAGGCTCAAGAGGATGTGGGTTGTGGGAATGAAAAGACCAGGCTTTGTGAGCGCTTTGCATACACATTGAAAACCCACTGTTCTGTCTCAGGTTGATTTCCCACTTCATTTCTGATCCCCTTAGGTCAGGTCACCTCTCCACCTTTAAAGACATCCTTTAAATGGCAAATCTGGACAGGTTACTCCTCGTTAATATTTTCTTCATAGCTGCCCTTTCCTATTAGGATAAAAATCTGAACTCCTTAGCTTGGCACACAAGATAGCTTTCGTTCTGACCTCTGCTGGCTCCCACAGCTCCACTACTGACCCTTTCCCACTGAGCTCTTGGCACCCTAGCAACACTGAGTGGAGAGAGGCTCCACTGCTCACCTGATTCCCAAGCTCCCAGGCACCTCCAGACACCCCCAAGCAGATGTAGCCTTTCCTATACCGTCTCTCCATCCTGCAGAGACTCCACAATGACAATACGCATATTGTGCTGTAATTGTTTGCATGTCTGCCTTCCCCCTACGCTTCTTAAAAGGAGGGAGTCGTCTTTCTATTGTCATTTTCCGTAGGTAATACATACACATGGAACAACAGTAAAATGTACAAAAAAGAATGCTGTGGACGGAGTCTCTTTTCCACCCATCCCCAGAGCTCAATTCTCTATCAGATGCGACACTATCGCTCTTGTCTTTTGTATCTTTTTAGAGGTGTTCTGTGAGTATACAAACATGCTTATACAGTATTATGGTGGCGTGTGTGTGTGTGTGTGTGTGTGTGTGTGTGTGTGTGTATGCGTTCCTATGTAACACCCTGGTGTTTTCATTACCTTTATCTTGGCATCCACATCAGTCATAAGGAGTTGGCATTTTTTCCGTGATGGCTGGAGTATACATGGGTATGAAGGAGGCGTTAGGCACAGAGACAGCCCGCATACATGACAGGGTTCTCTGGTTATAACAGATGCCCTGGATTCCTAGGCCTCTTTGGTTGTTCTGGCGCTGGGTGTCCAGCAAGGGAGAGATGCCCCTTTGAGCTGCCCAGGACAGTCTCCCCCTTGCAGTGGTACAGGTGGGACACTCAGAGGCCCTGGCTCTTCTTTCCTGGCATTCCTCTGAGTTTTGTGTTTATTAAATGGTAGCTGTCAGGGTCAATGCTGCACTCCAGCAGACAACGGTGCAATCACAAGGCCGGTTACAAGGAAGAGAGATGAATAAGAAGTCCTGAGAAGGGACTGACAGCGCTATAAAAATGTTAAATCATCTTTTTGTCTGACAAAGTTGGGGTACAACTTATAAAAGGATGCTCTCAAGCCTGCACAGTGGCACACACCTGTAATCCAAGTACTTGAGATGCTAAAGCAGAAGGATCAGAAATTTAAAGCCATCCTCAGCTACATAACAAGTTTGAAGATAGCCTGGGCTTCATAAGACCCCATTTTTGTTGTTGTTTTGGTTTGGTTTGGTTTTTCAAGACAGGCTTTCTCTGTGTAGCCCAGGCTGTTCTAGAACTCACTCTGTAGACCCACCTGGCTTCAAATTCAGAGATCTGTGTTGCTTCTGCCTCCCCAGTGCTGGGATTATAGGCGTATGCCACCATTGCCAGGTAAGAGCCTTTTTAAAGGAGGGCATGTAAAATACTTTTATTAACCATGAAGGTGCATGTCTGTAATGAGAGGCAGAAAGATTCAAGTCCGGATTGAGATTAGAAAGCTGTCTCACTGGACAGCTGTAGCACACACCTTTGATCCCAGCACTCAGGAGGCCGAGGCAGGCAGATCTCTGTGAATTCAAGGCCAGCCTGATCTACAGAGCTAGTTCTGGGATATCCAGGGATACACAAAGACACCATGTCTTGGAAAATAAAGACTCAGTCTCCAAAAACAAGGCCTGGGGATATAACTGAGTGGAAGAACCTTTGACTAGCATGAACAAACTCTCACAGAGTTCACTAGGACAAGGGAATGCACTTAAAATGAGGCAGGGGGTTTTATTTAAGAGAAAACGTCCCAAAAGAACACTGAATCTCTTTTTAAGGTTTGTTTTATCTGTAGGAGTAGGAGTGTTTTGCCTACATGTATACATGCATGCCACAAGTGTACCTGGTGAACTCGAAAGCCAGAAGAGGACATTGGACCCCCTGGAACTGGAGTCACAAATGGTTATGAGCTGCCATATGGGTGCTGGGAACTGACCCTGGGTCCTTTGCAAGAGAAGCAAATGATCCTAACTACTAAGCTACCTCTCCATCCCCATACACTGAATCTTCTTGTCCTTCCTTACTCCCAGGTCTGTCTGTCCTAGTCCCACAAATGTGTGTGTACATTTGCACACTTGTCTGAGGGACTCTAAATATGGCTGGTGTTCCCCAGCAGGTGTCGTTACACAGCTGTGGCCCAGTGTATCCCACTCCAGACCATTCTATGACCAGTGGGCATTAAAGGTAGGGACAGGTCAGAGGTCTGAGCAGTGCACCATGGTCCTCTGTGGAGGAAAGGCTGTGTCTGGGATTGAGATTCTGTCAGCACCTCCCTCTGCTCTGGCACCTACTGCCCTTCCTGGCCATTCTCAGTCTTCACAGCCTGACATCACTGTTGCTACAAGGTAGGAAGTTCACTACCAACAGCCACTTGCCTCTCCACTGATGAAGTACCCCTTCAGGGCTTCACCATATTCAGGTACTTTTTGGTTACTGGAGTTTGCACCTAGGGTCTTGTGGTTGCTAGGCAACCACTGCAACCACTGAACTATGTCCTCTGACCCCATTCTGACCTCAATCTGAAGGCCTAGAACTTCTGATCATTCTGCCTCAGACTCCAGAGTATCTGGGATTACAGGTCTGTCTGTTGTCTAGAACCTTCTGTTTTACTCTCTACTACACATAGGCAATGTGCTTGGGATTTAGGACCCTCCCTGTAAAAAATTCCCAGAAAAAAACTCACATTTGCTAGGATTAACACAAGCTTTTTGTTGTTGGTGGCAGTGGGTTTTTTTTTGTTTTGTTTTGTTTTGTTTTGTTTTGAGACAGGGCTTCTCTGTGTAGCCCTGCCTGTTCTGGAACTCGCTCAAACTAGCTGGCCTCAAACTCAGAGAGTCACCTGCCTCTGCCACACATATGCTGAGATCAAAGGCATGTGCCACTATAGCCTGGCTTGACACACAGGCTTTTATTTATTTATTTATTTATTTATAAGATTTATTTATTTTAGGCCGGGTGGTGGTGGCACATGCCTTTAATCCCAGCACTTGGGAGGCAGAGGCAGGTGGATTTCTGAGTTCAAGGCCAGCCTGGTTTACAGAGTGAGTTCCAGGACAGCCAGGGCTACACAGAGAAATCCTGTCTCAAAAAACCTAAAAAAAAAAAAAAAATTATTTATCTATATATATGAGTACACACTGTAGCTGTACAGATGGTTGTGAGCCTTCATCTGGTTGTTGGGAATTTACTTTTTAGGACCTTTGCTTGCTCCAGCTGGCCCTGCTTGCTCAGTCCCTGCTTTCTCTGGCCCAAAGATTTATTTATTAATACATAAATATACTGTAGCTATCTTCAGATACACCAGAAGAGGGCATCAGATCTCATTACGGATGGTTGTGAGCCACCATGTGGTTGCTGGGATTTGAACTCAGGACCTTTGGCAGTCAGTGCTCTTACCTGCTGAGCCATCTCACCAGCTTGACACACAGGCTTTTTAAGTAAAAGATCTTTCTACCATCTGATTTCTCTTCCATGTCATCCTGTTAATGTCTTGCTACAGCTTTAAAAATGTCCTCAATATCTAGCATTTTCCATTGTTTACTGGCACAGTCGGTGTCAGTAACCTGGCTTACCACTGTCAGGCTTCCAGAATTGGTTCTAGGCCAACCACTAAGCTAGAATGCGTAAACCCTCCAGGATGACCATCCTTTACACTGGTCTCACCGTCTTCTCCAATCACCTTCCTTCCCAGATACCAACAGTAAAAATGGACAATGGCAATTATGAGCAAAGATGGCCACCTCCCTCACTGGACAGCAAAAGTGGAAATCTCATCGTAATAGCCACCAGGAGAGTTGGCTCTGTGTAAGCCAGGCAGGCTTTGGCTGGAGGATCGGTATGCATGGGGCCCCTAAAGCATCATCATGAATTGAAATAAGTGCAGGAGAAATTTGCCAAGGAGATTACCTTCTGGAAATCACTGTGCTTGTTTAAAAGAAGCCCATGCTGATAGGGTGCAGGGTTAGGCTGTGACCTCAGGGTTAATTGTCTTTAGCTAAGACAGGGTCCTGCTTCCTGGGTATGGTTGGAAGAATAGGATGTATAATGGCTCACCATCCCAAAGGGTGCAGAACACCTGAGAATCACAGTCTAGCGTTCATCGTCCCATCCCCACCCCTACACACCTCCCAGTGTAGTACCTAACCTCTCTAAATAAAGTGTTGAGCAAATGTTTAAAGAAAATCAGGTTTTTCTTGGTTCCTGTAACAAGAAGCTATCGCCAGTAGCTGCCTCTGGGGAGTGAAGCTGGGTGGAATCTTGTTATGTGTAGGAAAGGCTTAGAAGGAAATGCTGTACAGATCACTGCGGTCCTGATGGGACCCAGGGATAGGCTCTGGGCATCATTAGCATCCTGCCTACATCCTCACCCCCAGCCACAGCCCACCCTAGACTTAGATAGAATCCAAATCCGCAGAAAAGCTAGAGAACAGGTGAAAGGTCACGAGTAGTGTCTGGAAATTTCGAGAATATAAAGAAAAGGAGGTTGCGGGCCCCATGCCGGGCCTCATCTCACGAGCAGGAATCTCTACAGAACCTTAAGAGGAGCCTGCTGGGTTCTCAGTGGCATGGTGAGTTGTAACCAGCTGCTACCAGCTTCCTGCCTCGTAGTGGTTGGCAGCCCCTCTCCTGACTCCCCCTCTCCCTGCTCCTCCCTCTATACCCTGCCCCCACTCCCTGGCAGTCTCTCCCTCCACACATTTGTCCACCTTTATTTGCCTGCTGTTTTGGGGGGCAGGAGAAAGAAAGGCTTAGAAAAGACATTGGGAGGATTCCAGTTGTGTTTGGAACCGAATCTCGGGGCATCTTGCCCAGAATTCTCAAAGGAAAGAAGACAGTGGAGGTTCCTGGAATGGGCTAGGAAAGGTCTGCAGGGAGTGGCCGAAGAAAGCAGCATCTAGGGCCAGGGAGATGGCTCAGCGGGCAAAGGAGCTTGCTGCCAAACATGAAGGCCTAAGTTTGAGTCCCTGGACCCATGAGATGGAAAGAGACAGCCAGTTCTTGAAAGCTATTCTCTGACCTACACATGCACACACACATACACACATGCACACATGCATGCACTCAGTGTCAGGTACCTCTGATCCTTGCACCACACACACACACAAATAAACAATAAAAAAATGTCTTTTTTGTTTTTGGTTTTTTGAGACAGGGTTTCTCTGTATAGCCCTGGCTGGAACTCACTCTGTAGACCAGGCTACCCTTGAACTCAGAAATCCACCTGCCTCCTGGGTGCTGGGATTAAAGATGTGCGCCACCACTGCCGAGCTCTTTTTTTTTTTTTTTTTTTTTTTTTTAAGGATTTATTATATATATATATATATATATATATGTGTGTGTGTGTGTGTGTGTGTGTGTGTGTGTATACACTGTAGCTGTCTTCAGACGCACCCAGAAGAGGGTGTCAGATCTCATTACGGATGGCTGTGAACCACCATGTGGTTGCTGGGATTTGAACTCAGGACCTTCGGAAGAACAGTCAGTGCTCTTAACCACTGAGCCATCTCTCCAGCCCCAGGGCTGGTCCTCATCATGGCTTCACACAGGCTTGCTCAGGTTAGACTGCTCACTTCCTAGGCTTCCGAGCCCCACCTTCAGCAACAGCTCTATAAAGTCAATAGACAGGCCCTTCCTTTCTCCTTCCTTCCTTATTTATTTTTATTTGTGTGTGTGTTCGCTGTGTGTGTGTGGGTACCCTCAGAGGGCAAGAGTAGTTAAGAGATCCCTTGGAGCTGCAGTTCCCAGTGGTTGTAAGCTACCAACATGGGTGCTTGGAACTGAAGTCAGGTCCTCTAGAAAAGCAGTAAGTGCTCTACTGGAGTCCTTTACCAGCAGCAACCCCCAACCCTCAGCTCCCTGAGCACACACCTGCTTGTTGTTTTGGATAAGGTTTTGCCATGTTGCCTGGACTGGCCTCACTTGCAGTGATTCTCCTGTCTCGAGACTCCCAGGTGATCGGATTATGTATACCAACATGTCCAGTCTTCGCAGGCATGCAGGCAGGTATGTACATAGAAGCTGGTAGACCTCTAAGAGTTGAAGTCCAGCCTGGTTGGTCTACCTATGGAGTTCTAGACCAGCTAGGGCTACACGATGGAGACCCTGTCTCAAAAACAAAACAAAACAAAAAAATTAAAAACCTAATTCTCGGATATGAAAACTGAGAGCTGTGGTGTGGCAGAGCGAGCATTCTCCCACGCAGGGCCTCTTCCCAGCCTCTCTTGAGGTACCAGTGGGGTCTTCCATGAGCAAGGGCAAAGACTGTGGCTCATTTTGTGTCACACACCGCCGTGCTCCACGCTCCCAGACACCAACTCCTGGTGGGAAGAAAGTCTAAAGCAGCCCTGGGGACCCTTGAGGAAGCGGTTTGATTTATTCCAGTCCCTCCTGGTATTCTCTGCCACATTTATAAACGTCAGGGCCAGAAATGAAGTTCCTACTGCCCTGACAGCTGCTGGTTACTGCGGTTGCTCACCCAGGGTTTGCCTCCAGTTGATTGATAAGAAGCCAAGGAAACAAAGAAAAAAAAAAACAAAAAAACAAAAACAAAAAAAAACAACCCAAGGGAGGGGCAGCCTCTCCAGATGAGAAAAGGAAGGATCTAGAAATGTGGAAAGGGACTGGGGAGGGTGTCTGTCTGTCAGTTAGAAGTAGAAGGCCAAACTGTGACGGTGTGTGGAAAATGCCTTCCACTTGGGTGGAAAGAAAATGCATCAGAGCAAACCTGTCTTTCAGAGTCTGTATCACAGGCTAGGGGAGGCAAAATCCTCAATCAGGCTGTCCTTCTGACCTGCAGGCACCTCCTCTCAAAGCTCCTGCCATCCTCTAGAGTCTGGGACAGGGAAACGGATGGCAGAGGGTTAGAGCCAAAAAAAGCCCTGAAGGAGAATGGAAAGAAATGAGTGGTAAGAGGGTCTCATAGACTAAAGGTAGTATCCCCATTAGCTGAACCGGTAGCTGAGATTAGGGGTAACCCACTCTTGGCGAGACACATCTTCTGGTAGAGGACCTCCAGGCAAACTGCTGGTTATGACTGGCTCATGCAGTCCCAGCAAAGCACAGGAGAACATATCACCCACTGAGGGAGGGCCTAAGTGATCCCTAAACAAGACACTAAAAGTCGTTCATAATTTGACATTTGTCAGCTTATTTTATTTGTTTTGACTTTCTGAGACAGGGTTTCACTAATTGTCCCAGGCTGGCCTTGAACTCACTTTATGTGACCCAGGCAGGTTTTTTTTTTTTTTTTTTTTTTTTTTGGTTTTTCAAGACAGGGTTTCTCTGTGTAGCCCTGGCTGTCCCAGAACTCACTCTGTAGACCAGGTTGGCTACAAACTCAGAGATCTGCCTACCTCTGCCTCCCAAGTGCTGGAATTAAAGGTATGCACCATCACACCTGGCTGTACCCTTATTTTTAATCACATTCAGCCAAATGTTTCAAAATGATGATCATTCTCTTTCAAGCCAACCTTTTGCCACTCCAGAAGTTGGGTGTGTGGCTAAACCAGCAGTCCTCACTGTGGGTGACATCACTTTGTGGGGTGACATGTGACAAACTTTCAGGGCCAGTTTATAACCAGGCAACAAAATGTCTATTACTTTATAGGCAGTTGGGTTTGTTTTATTTTTTTCTCCTTGATTTACTTGCTTTGTCAGACCCAGTTTTCTGTCATTTTTAGCCCTTCCCCCAAACCAAATATCTGAGCCAAGCAACATACCCAGTCAGTCTTTAGTGAGCTCAGTTAGTCAATGATGGAACAGGGGTTTAATTATTAGCAGCACAGAGGTAGGGCAGAGGAAGAGCAGGAAGAAGCCGGCCTTAGTAAGAGGGCTCTGGGAGGATTCTCTCTTCAACTTCCTTATATGGAATTTTTTGTTTTGTTTTGTTTTGTTTTCTGAGACAAGGTTTCTCTATGTCCTGGCTGTCCTGGAACTCACTCTGTAGACCAGGCTGGCCTTGAACTTAGAAATCCACCTGCCTCTGTCTCCCAAGTGCTGGGATTAAAGGCGTGCGCCACCACTGCCCAGCTGGAAACATTTTTTTTTCTTTTAAGATTTATTTATTATTATATGTAAGTACACTGTAACTGTCTTAAGATGCACCAGAAGAGGGTGTCCGCTCTCATTACGGATGGTTGTGAGCCACCATGTGGTTGCTGGGATTTGAACTCATGACCTTTAGAAGAGCAATCAGTGCTTTTACCCACTCAGCCATCTCTCCATCCCCTCTGGAAATATTTTTAAGTCTGAATTTTTTTTTTCTTGTTGCCTTTTGGTTTTTGGTTTTTGAGAAAGGGCTTCTCTGTGTAGCCCTGACTGTCCTGGAATTCACTCTGTAGACCAGGCTGCCCTCAAACTCACAGATATCCTCCTGCCTCTGCCTCCCTGAGTGCTGGTATTAAAGGTGTGTGTTGCCACCACCTAGTTTGCACAACCACCATCTGGCAAGGCTGGAATTTTTTTAAAAGGTAGCATAAACAAAATTTGGCAATTCAAACAAAGGAATATCATTAAAAGGGGTCACTATCTAGGGCTGGAGAGATGGCTCGGTGGTTAAGAGCACTTGTTGTTCTTCCAAAGGATCTGCACCAATATCAGGTAGCTCACAGCTATCTGTACCACAGCTGCAGGGCATTTGAACCTCTGGCTCTGTGGGCTAATGCACACTCATGTGCACATACCTGCATGCAGCAAACACACGCATACACATAGTTAGAATGAATAAAAAAAAATTTTTTAAAAGCAGAAACAAAACGGGTAAGATGATTTTCTAACCCTTCTTACAACCTGGTGAGTATTGGGGATATTGTGCTGAATGAAACAGGCAGACGCAGAATGAGAGGCAGTCCATTTCCAAGGGCCATCTAGACTGCAGACTCCACTAAGGTGAAAGGCAAAAGTGAGGTTCGTGGGGATTGGGCAGGGTATGGGTGCGTAAGGCATTTCCCTTTGGGAAGATGAAAAAAGTTCTGGAGGTGGGCATTGGCAAAGGTGTTGTAACAATGTGACCTTTAAAATAAGTAAATGCTACATTTTCTCTTAAATATGTTTCCTGAGAATTTTAACAAAGTCTGGACAAAGAAATCCAATCTACCTTCTTCAAAAGCTGAGTAGTTGCCATCAACAATGTAACTCAAAAGAATCAGTGACACTGTGGGCCAGAGTTGAAAGACAAAAATCAAAATCTTTTTTATTTTAGGAGGAAGTAGATGGTCTCAGCTTGATTGACAACGGGTGTCTAACATTCCTGCTTTCCCTTCTACAACATCGTGACTCGGCAGCCACCATCTTAGCACCTCTCCCAGTTCTGGAATGTTCTGCAGCCTAACCCGGGTGTCTCTGTGTCTCTGATCCAGCCCTCCGGGTCTGGCCTGTTTCCCCTGGCGACTTGACAAGGCTACAGGGAGCCGAGGCTCTGCTAGCCAGGACGCTGCTGAGGTGGCTTTTTAATCCTCCAGCCGTGCCATCCTAGTGATTGCTTTTATTAGGAAATGTAATGAAAAAGACTATATGAAGCCCCTGCCAGGAGAAAAAAAAAAAAAAAAAAAAAGCTAATAAGATTTTGCACCAAAGTGTGTCGAGAAAAGAAAGGGGAAGCGGCACATTAGGAGTCAGATAATGAGATAAATGAAAGACCGCAGGGAAGTACATTTTTGCAGACTTGCCGGATGGTTGTAAAATTTTTAATTTGCTGAATTCTCTTTTTTTCTGTCGCCCCTGATTTTCCCCACCTCGGTCTTCCACATGATCTCGCTGATGCTTTGAGTTCTTTGTGTGTGAGGGTGTGTCTATATGTGTGTGTGTGTGCGCGCACACACACACACACACACACACACACACCCTCACACACACACCATAGCCAGAACCCTGCCTCATGACTTGAGTAGGAGGCTAGGACCCACCCAGTCACAGGACACCAGAGGACAAAAAAACTGACACCCCCCTCCCCCCTTCCCCCAACAGCTACAGAAGAGGGAGAAAGCTGGGAAACTATGGAGGGAGGACAAGAGATCAAAGATCTGGGAAGTAAGGAGGAAGAGAAAGCCCCCGCTGGTCCCGCAAATCGATTCTCTGCAAGGCCCGCCTCCCCGTCTGTGCTCCGAGCTCCTAAGCAGAATGCTGCCTCCGTGGGACGCCAGGCCTGAACAGAAGGGCCCAGGAGCACTGGGCGGACTCGCAGACCAGGCTGCCAGAACCACTGGGCCTGATTTGTCCTACAGAGAGGTCCTGCATCCTCCAGGCACCCCCTGACCTCTCTCCAAAATATACATGCTCTGTTTGCTTCAGGGGACTCCTGTCTCCCACTCCGCACCTGAGGATTCTGGGATACTTTATCACTGCCATGCCTAAGTCTCGGTTCTCTCAGCTGCAGCTGGACAGACTGAGGGCAGACTTGATGGGTGGCTTTCTTGGTAGGAGCCAGGAGGGGAGAGGGGGGGGGGTTGAAGGGGGTGGGGAGGATGAGGTTGGAGGTGGAGAGGCAGGTATGTGAGCCTGTGAGACACAGGAATGAATAGCTCAGGATGGAGATACATTGCTTACTGTTAGGAAAATCACTTGTACTTCTATTCAATGTACCTACCCCAGTGGGGACAAACTACTCTGTGTCCCTCCAAGAAAAGCTGTTGCCACATGTTCTGCCTCCTGAGAATACCCCACCACTTCCCTAGAGGATAGGTATGTCCTATACTGGGCAATGTAGGAGTCAGAAAAGCCATCAAAGCCAAGCCAGAGTCATGAGGATGACAGGATCTGTTAGAAACCAGAAAAATGAACTGACCAGTCTGGTTTGTAATCCCAGCAATCAGAGGAAGGGAAGGATCAGGAGTTTAAGGACATCCTCAGCTACTTACTGAATCTGAAGCCACTTTGAGCTACAAGAGACACTACCCCGGAAACCAAAAAGATCTGGCCAAATCTGATACCTGTCAACAGAATCCTGGGGCGTCACCAGGCAGCCTTTAGGAATGGGGGTGTTTGGAGAAGTATGACTATAGGTCCCAGCCAAGGTGGACAGGAGAATAAGAGGTTTGGGAAGGGCTGGGGGGATTGGAATAGAGATGGAGGGGAGCAAGCTTCCCAGAGAAGGAAATGGGATAGTTTTAAGGCCAGTTGGGAAGAGAAGGGATCCATGATTGTGGAAAGGCTAACAATGACAGCTAATTACAGCCAACCAGGATGACACATGCATACAGCCCCACCTTTTTAGGAAGCTGAGGCAGGAGGGTTAGTTGAGCCCAGGAGTTGGGCGAATAGTCTAGACAATATAACAAGACCTTGTCTCTTCAAAAAAAGAAAAATCAGCCGGGCATGATAGCGCATGCCTTTACTCCTAATGATTGGTAGGCAGAGGCAGGTGGATCTCTGTGAGTTCAAGGTTAGCCTGGTCTACAAAGTGAGTCCAGGACAGCCAGTGCTGTTACACAGGGAAACCCTGTCTTGAAAAAAAAAAAATCAGAGACAATACAACAGTGCAGCCTGTGTTCTGAGCCCTGCTCTCGAGACCTAAGGACACATACTGAATTGTCACCCAGATCCTAAAATGTCACTGTGAGCATCTCTATTTTATACACAGGAAACTGAGACATATGGGCAGTTAAAGAGAAGGCCCAAGTGGCCCTCCGTTGTCTGAGCTTCTAACCTCCTCTGTCCTATTCCCTGTCATACAGGACAGAGGAGGTGCAGAGCACTGCAGACTCAGGAAAGCAGTAGCAATATAGATAAGGATGTGAACTCCCGCAGCTGGAGAGACAGCTCAGCAGCTTAGAGCACTCGTTGCTCTTCCACAGGACTTGAGCTCAGTTCCTAGAACCTACATGGTCACTCACAGCCTACTGTAACTCCAGTTCTGGGGGCTCTGACCCCCCTGTCTAGCCTCCATGATACACGTACATACATGCGGGCAAAGCACTCATACATAAAGTCAAACCAATAAAGTAAAATAGAATTTGTTTTTAATATGAACTTTCCCAGGCCCTCTCTTACCACCAGTGTCCATGGAAAGCATCCTTGGTGCTGAAGTCACCCCCTTGGAGGAACACGGAGAGTAGCTGAATCGTGCAGCTTAAAACACAGACACAGCGCTGGCCCCTGATTCTCTGCTTGCTTTGAATCAAAAGAAGCATCGTGGGTGCTTAGCAACCAGCCAGCCTCGACTTCCCACCTCCCATCCCCCTCCGGGAACACTGGAGCAGGGCCCTCACAGAAACCAGCTTCTGAAGCAGCTAAAGCTCATTCTGTTCTGCAAACTGGCTCCCAAAGAGCCCCAGCACACCACAGCCCCCTCCCTGGAACAACACCCCCCTTCTCTGTCCTACTGACCCTAGAAGTTCCCAGGCTCTTGGAGCAGGCCATGGTGCTGAAGCACCTCACATTATTCCAGGAAGTATGTGTCATCATCCTCCTTCCCAGCCTCCCTCTCCCCACCAAACCCCTGTTTTTCTCTTTATGGAGAGGGCACAAATTAAGCAGAAAGGAAAATGTTGACAGTTCCTAGTCCTCCCTTGCTGGGGATAAAGAGAAATACGTTAACGGTTGAAGCTTTAGGCGGATCAAACACAGTTTGTGAGATGCTTCAAATGTATTATTCATCTCACCAATGAGATGCAATCTTGGGCTTTCTCCCCCCCCCCTCCACCCCCTATCAAGAGGAAACCTCAGCTACTATGGAGATGCAGGGCTCTGGAGGAGAGGGGCACTTTCAGAAAGCCAGCTTTCCATACTAAACCAACAAGTCTTTCTCGTGTCTGTCTTGTTTCTCTAAACATTCCCAAATGACAGGGGTCCACTTGCCAGAAAGCTAAAGGGGAAAGGTTATAAGCAGGTCACAGAATTGGGTGTTTGGAATTAAAGCGAAGTCTGACTTTGACATTTAGAGGGTACAGGAGCTGGAGATGTTGGCTCTAGAAGGTCCTCTTTGTGCACTGGAACTTGCCCAGATGTAACTCTAAAAGGAGCTGTCAGAGCCATGCTTTTAGCTCTGTGATCTGAACTCACTGATACAGGATACCCGGGCAAAAGATCCAGCTCTGTCCTGGCTACATACCACTTAATCTTATAATTCAGACTCCTAGAGGCCCCTGTCCCACCTGTTGAGGAATTCTACACCCCAGGTTTCATCAATTTCCCATTGGTGTCACAAAGATCCCCCTGACACCTACCAATGACCAAAATAAAGAAAAAATTGCCCCAGCACTGCGGTTGTGGCTCAGTGATAGAGTACATGCCTAGCAAGTACAAGTCACTGGGTCTGATCCCTGGTATAAAGCAATAAATATATGGGGCTGGAAGAATGGCCCAGTGGTTAGGAGCACTGGCTGATCTTTCAGAGGTCCTGGGTTCAATTCCCAGTACCCACATAGCAGCTCACAACTGTCTGACTCCAGTTGCAGGGGACCCAACACTCACACAGACATGCAGGCAAAACACCAATGCATGTAAAGCAGAAATAAATAGTAAAATCATTAAATATATAAATATATAACATCCTGCCAGCAGTGGGGGTAAAACTTAGCCTCCCATCTCAGACCCAACCCTTGGTCTGAGATGAATGAGTCTGATGGATGTTGGGGCTGGGAACAACTGCTAATGGTTGAACTAGAGATTAAAACAACATAGAAAGAAAGAAATTTGACACTGTGGATCAAAAAACATATATCTACATTCTTTCTTTTCATCCTTTAAAATTATGTTTTTATTTTAAGGTAATGTCTCACTGTATAGTCCAGGCTGACCTCAGACTTCCTGTGGTCCTCCTGTCTTGGGCTCCTGAGTATTGAGACCACAAATGTGTACCACTACATGCAGCCCTCCTCTACATGCTTTACATTTATTCATTTATTTATTTATTTAAGACAGGATTTTACGCTGTAGCCCTGGCTGTCCTTGAACTCAGAGAGATCTGCCTGCCTCTGCCACTCAAGTACCAGGATTAAAGGCTGTGCCACCATGCCCCGTTCTACAGGCATGGTTCTATTGCTCAAAACACCCACAACATAGGTGTGGTGGCACACATCTTTCAACTTAGCACTCAGGAGGCAGAGGCAGGCAGATCTGTTCGAGTTTGAGGTTGGACTACTCTACACAGTGAGTTCTGGTCCAGCTAGCCAGGACAACGTAGTCAGACGCTATCTAAAATAAAATAAAACAAAACAAAACAAAACAAAACAAAAAAACCCTTGTAAACATCTTAAGATCATAATCACAAAGGATTAGTTTAATAGTAGCCTTCTGAAGCAATCCTTTAGAATCGATTCTAGAAAAATACCAAGAGGAAGTATTGCATAAATGCATTTTCATCTAAAAGGATTTCAAGTAACACAGAGGAAGCTGAGCCCCCCTTTTATCCCATCACTCTCCCCAAGGCACCCTGTCTCTATCCAGTTCGAATGCACCCTCTCTGGTCTTTGTTTCCGAAGAGTCATATTTAATGTAAACAAGTAATAAAGCAGGGTTATGCAAGCTTGTAACCATCTATGTGCAGAGAAAAGGCTGGCTGATTAAACACAGAACTGTGCAGAGCCCTCAGCTCTGAAGAGTGTGGCACATGTGATTTTTATTTTCTTCCGCAGGAATTATTGTATTTTCTACATGAACAGAAAAGAGAAACAATGCTATTTTTAAATATCACGAAACAAGCTATTGATGGCATTGGCTGCTTCTGAGGACTGGGAGAAGCTGTTTGCTGTGTGCTCTTTTATGCTTTTTGAATTATGCACCTTGGGCACATATTACCTATTCCAAAAATGAATAGACAATTTTTAAAAAAACTTAATATGTCAATAAAATAAAATGAGAGACCTGCTGGAGAAGACCTGTAAAGAACGGCAAGCCCTAAGACTCTGAGACCGTGTAAAAATCTACACAGTGGCTACAATTTCCGATCTGCTCCAGATTCACTCCCATAGTGCCGGTCTCTTTCTCACCAGACGAGGGATTAAGGCTTCTTCTGCCCCGGAGGAAATGAGGAAGGGTCTAAAATAAGCCAGACTTCGGTCTGGAAATAACTTTATGCTAATTTGCAGCCCAGCCTTGGGAAGGGCTTCGCTGAGCCCATTTCCATTCGCTTTCAAAGGACTTTTCATCTCTTTGGTTTTCCAGTATATTCCTCAAGGCTACCTGCTGCTGTCAAGGTCCCGGGGAGGAAAGGCTGAGACCAAAGCCCTTGTCCAAAGGGCCTTTGTTTGAAGTCAGCCTATAAACTTCCTCAGTGCTAGGCCTCAGCCTCAGGCAGGCAGTCCCCTCTCCTTCCAGAGCCTCTGCACCTTTGGCCCCTGATTGGTGAAATGAGAATATTCAGCCCTGCCCTGTACACAGGTTGTGAGATATGGGCGATGGTGATAGACTGCCTTTCCAAGATATATTACCTTGTTGAACCACAGAGTCCCCAGGCTGGCATGACCTGTAGCATCCAATTAAGGGGAGGACAGGGAATCCTCACAGCAGGTTGGCTCTGGGGCCTGTAGAGCCACGATTTTATTAACTGACAGTAGATAATTTATGTTCCGTTTGACAATTGTGACATAGGGTCTTATTGTGTAGCTCTGGGTGGACTTGAACTCAAGATCAACACGTTGGGCTTCCATCACTCCACCTGGCTGGCTGCCGACAGCTATTTTTAGCTGTTGGGTTTTGCTTGTTATCTTTTTTGTTTGTTGTTGTTATGAAACAGGGTACCTTGTAGCCAAGGCTAGCCTTGAAATCCTGCCTCTCCTGCCTCCACCTCCCAGGCGATGGCAGAGGCTTGCACCTCTATGCCTGGATCCTGACAGCTATTTTCAATCAGCTGTGTTGAGAGAATTAAGTAAGACATGAGCGTCTGTGTGAGGACACAGGCAGT
The DNA here is from genome assembly GCA_019843815.1 of Montemys delectorum. Taxonomy (NCBI): domain Eukaryota; kingdom Metazoa; phylum Chordata; class Mammalia; order Rodentia; family Muridae; genus Montemys; species Montemys delectorum. The sequence goes on from JADRCD010216956.1 coordinate 22,082, forward strand.
CCACCAACTGGGTGAAGAATTAATTCTCTCCCCTGGAAACCTTCCCTCCCCACATACACCTGCCAGTCACATCTTCCCCAGTTGTAACTGTGTTCTTGAGTAGCACATAGCTTCACCAGGCTGGGTTCCTTTATGGCACAGTATATGCCTGTGTCCTTTTATACCATGTAGAAGATCCTCCAAAACAATTTACTGCACAAATACATAAATCTATTCATATAACCATGATCTTTGTCGTTCTCACTGGGCCACCTCTTGTTCCTGGCCCTGGGGCTGCCAGAGCCCACTCCATGCTGACCCAGAGGAGGTAGAAGCAGACAAATTTGAAAGAGGCAATGTGGTAGGGCGAGAGGGTGAAAGCCAGGCTGTGGCCTCTGCTTTCAAAATCTGTTTCTTCATCTCTCCATGGTCATTACAGAAGGTCAGATTGGAAACTCAAATGTGCGCAGAGCCTGGGAAACAGTGCAGGTGGGGCAGGCGGCAGCTAGAAAGAGCCAGCACATTCCTTGAATGGCTTTGCCCTTCAGTGACCCAAAGGTCACTGCCAATTGACCAAGGGTCAAGTGTGGCAAGAGTCTCTGATTTTTCAAGAGAAGCCATAAATCTTAGCTTTTATGTGAAGTCTCCTGAACAAGTCAAACTCAGATTTACAGCTGGTCGGAAGCCCCCAGACCCCAGCTACTTTTAATCCTCATGTCATTGGACCATTGCTCGGCTCACCTGGGTGCCTCAATTCTGTGATTTCAGGACAGAAACAAAGCTTTCCCATTTGGAGAACTAACCTTTGATCGGTTTTTGTTGTTGTTGTTGTTGTTGCTGTTATTTTGTTGAGACAAGGTCCTCCTATATCCCAGGCTGGCCTCAAACTATAGCCAGAGGATGACCTTGAACTTCTGATCCTCCTGCCTCCCACCTCCAAGGTCCTACTCCACCAAGCCCATTTTTTGTTGTTGTTGTTGTATTGGAGCTAAAACACAGGGCTTTCTGCACGGCTTGGAAGCATTCTGAGCCCTGGGAATAAATAGCCTTTTAAATGGAAGGACCCCAAATCTTGGCAGCTGCTTTTCTGGCAAATGCTACCCTGACCCCCAAACTGAAGATTTAAGGAAACACCAGTGTCCTAATAGCCCATTTCCTCCACCCTCCACTCCTCATTGGGCAGAAATTAGGGTGCAGAGTGGACAATGGGCCAGTATGGTGTGCAGGCCCTCCACAATCTTCCCTGACAGGACACCAGGGCCTGAAGGCCACTCCCTTATCCCACATTGCCCCTGTGCAGGGCACCCATCAGGGGTGACACAGCAATCACCCATAAATTCTTGTCAGAGAAGCTGTCAGGACTTGGGAAATAAATAATGATATTTAACATTTTGTAATAACAACAATTAACCAGTAAATAATGTCCTTTAAACTGCAAACGCTGGAGTAAATTAATTCTTCTAATGAGCTGTCAGGCAGGGAAGAAAAAAAGTACCAGTGTTCTTTGGTGCCACGCGGCTGCCATGTGAGCAGCCGGGGGAAGCTCACCTTGGGCCCTGGGAGCTCATTACTGGGAAGCACGCGGCAACGGATTGCGGGGAAGCAGCCCGGCCTCTCCGGCTCCCACGTGGGCGCCAGGCCGTAGCCCCCTCCGCACCGCGCGGCTCTCTTGCAGCTCATCCCGCCAGGTGCTGGTCCAGAGCGCGCAATGCATTTCAATTAGAGACGCCTCCTCCTCCCTACCTCCCTTCCGGTCCACCTGGGCAGCGCGGGGATGGTGGGAGGTGAGGGGGAGGCAGGAGTTGCGACTTCAAGCTCTAGTCCTTGCTGCGTGACCTTGGGGAGGTTTCCAGCCCTCTCTGGGCTGAGATGTTGTAAATGGCAACATCTGAAGCTAATCAAACCAGCTGTGATTACTTCTGTATCCCTGAGAAGCCTGTGACCATAAAAAGACACCTGAGTAAGGCACTCTTTATGTACTGATTCCCAGTCGTCGCCAAGATATACTGTCAGGTGACAAAAGCAAGGCACAGGAGCGTGTGCTGCGACTGCTAAGGAGCGGCCATGGATCCCTCTTTGCTGGCTGCACACCCAGATAGGAAAAGGGTAACACCACTGGCCACTGGGGAGGGAAGCTCTATGCCCTTATTTTCGAAACAAACAAACAAAAAATGCAAGGGCGGGGGTGGGGGTAGGGGTGGGGGGAGAAAGAGAAAGTTACAAAAGACAAAGCCGGTATCAGAGGTCTTCTTTCCTCTCAGTAGCTTTCAGGATGTGAAAGCCACCTGGGGCCCTGCTGAACTATGACCCCACCAGAACCTCCACCATAGCCAATACACTGTATCTCCAATATCCAATCCCAAATATTGGCCAATGAGGAAGTCCCTCCCTGGGGCTAAGCCTGTTCCCTCCAGCTTCAATTTGTTTCTCTTTTCCTGTTCTGTATTGAGTGGATGAAAGGGTTGCTACATAATTTCAGCAGAATAGGACTGGGGACCAAAGAAAAGGGAGTGGAGAGGAAGGGAGAGAAGGGGAGGGGAGGAGAGGAGGAGGAGAAGGGAAACCCTAACCCTCAGAAAGCTCGAAAGCCCAAGGCTCCATCCATACTTGTGTAGTTCTGCATTGCTGGGTCTCCCTCAGGAGCCAGCCCAGCCAGTGCCCCCCACCAGGGTGTCCCCAGGGTGGACAGAAGCCCCCTCCATGACCTGAGGCCTCCTGGCCACCAGAGCTGCACCTCCCAGGGTTGACACCCACCCCAGAGCAGAAGAGTGTGTAACCTCCCTGTCATCAAGGTGGCTTCCACCATTCCACAGTACCACAGACACACTCTAAATCCACAGCAGACTGAGCTGGCTGGTGGCTCACTCGAACAGTGCTGGAATCAGAAGCACTCACACGCTCGGGCGCCACTCGGACGGGCTACTTTGGGGCTGGGTTTGTGAGGACACCAAGCAGAAGGCCCCATAGCCATTTGATCCCAATCTTTTTGTTTTGGGGGGCCTTGCCTTTCCCAGTGAGGTGAATCCTGATTCAAGACTTTTTTGCCAGGGCCTTGTGCAAAGGTCTGTAATTCACTTTATTTAGTAAGTTCAAAACCTGCCTGGGAGCTGGGCGGTGGTGACACATGCCTTTATTCCCAGCACTTGGGAGGCAGAGGCAGGCAGATTTCTGAGTTCGAGGCCAGCCTGGTCTACAGAGTGAGTTCCAGGACAACCAGGGCTACACAGAGAAACCATGTCTCAAAAACAACAACAACAACAACAACAAAAAACAACAACAAAAAACCCCTGCCTGGGTCACACGAAGTGAGTTCAAGGCCAGCCTGGGACAATTAGTGAAACCCTGTCTAAAAACAAAACAAAAAAAATTTAAATGTAAATGGGGACACTGAGGTGATGGCTCACGGGTAAAGCGATGGCTATTCACACCTGAAGACCTGACTTTGGATCCCCAACATTCCTTGAAAAGTCTGATCCAACAGACTACCTCTAACTGCAACAATGGAAGACAAGGCAGAGCTCTGAGGCTGCTGAGCAAGTAGTCTAGCCAATCAATGAGACCCTGTGGGTCTCAAAAAGTGAGATGGAGAGCAATAGAAGACACCTTACCTCAACGTCTACCCCCTTCTCACCACCCCCACCCTCCTACCTCCACCCTCAGCCCCGCCACAGAAACACACGAACACAAAGGGCTGAGAGGCTAAGTATATAACTCAGTGCTCAGTGAGAGGGCGCCTGCTTAACACCAGGGAGGCCTTGGGTCCAAGCTTTTCTACTATTAAGAGAAAAATGAAATTTGAGGTAGCCTGGGCTACTTAGCAAAGACCCTTTGCTGCTTAAAACCTCAAGAGCAGCAGGGTTGGTGGTGCATGCCTTTTAATCCCAGCACTCCAGAAGCAGACACAGATAGAGCTTAATGAGTTCAAGGTCAGCCGGGGTTGTGAGACAGGTAGTAAGCCTGTCTCAAACAAAACAAAACAACCCAAGAGCAAAGAATGTTGCTCAGTAGTACATGCCTAGCATGTACATGATCCAGGGTTTAATCCTTAGCACCTCAAAAAAAGATGTGTGTAAAATAAACAGCCTAATGGCCAGGTATAGTAAGCACCCCCAAATCGATCCATCTATCTCCATGAGCTTTCACTCTGCTAGATAAACCCAGTTTCCAAGACCAAGCGAGGTCACTGTAGTGGTGCCTGAGTAGGCAGCCTACCCCTGCAGTGCCTCGTTGGGAAGCAGCCCAGAAGAGCCTCCAGGCTTGGTTTGGGTTTTTCTGCAGCGGGCAGCAGAAACTGGAGCTGAAGCCGGCAAAACAAAGTTCCCAGCTTTGGATCTGAGTCAGCTGCTTCTGGGCCTGGGGGCTCAAAAGTATCAAAATCAGAACTACCTCAAGGTCACCTGGACCGCTGCAGCTGAACCCTTGGCCTGAGCCCTCCAAAGGCCTCCCGGCACCTGGGAGTGGAGCACCAGCTGGGAGGGAGGGATGCTCCTGTGTGCACAGGAAACTGAGCCTCACCCGCACGGAAATTAAAACCAGCTTGCCCAGCGCTGAGCTACCACATCGCTTGAAATCAGATTGATTTCTTGGGCTTGTTGTGACGGCAGTGTTACGATTGATTCGTCTGGGTGGCGGGGAGTTTATCAATTCGAAGCTGTCTGTCATTGATCTGGATAAGCTTCTGAGACAGCCCAAATACCTAGCAAGGCTGAGGTTACCACCAACCCCAACTCAATATTAATTATAATAATGAACAGGCATGAAGAGGGTGGGTTCATTGCCTGCCCCACAGGGCTAGCCTCTGTGAAGTTCTGTGTTTAATATTCATTTGGAATCAACAATGTGCAAAGTGCTGCTGCTGGACATGCCTGGACAGAGAAGCGTCTGCATGGGTGAGGACACCATCCTCTCTTCTATGGGACTGAGAAAGAGCAGGCACTGCTGAAAAACATGGTTTAGGGTAGACTTCAGGAGGGACTTCCTCATGGGCATAGAATGCTAATCTACTTATGCGCTTGGACAAATTACTTCTGTTTGGGTCTGTCTTTGTGTGTGCTTGGGAGTAACATGTATATGCATATGCAAGGCAGAGGATATGGAGTACTAGCCACCTTTCTGTCTTGATTTTGTTTTGTTTGGTGTTTTTGATTTTGTTTATGTTGTTCGAGACTGGGTCTCTCTGTGTAGCCCTGGCTGTCTTGGAACTCACTCTGTAGACCAGGTTGGCCTCAAACTCAGAGCTCCTTCTGAGTGCTGGGATTAAAGGCCTGTGCCACCACAGCCCAGCTCTTTTTTTTTTTTTTTTTTTTTTTAGTCTATTTTTAGAGATGGGTCCCTCACTAGCACAGACCTTGTGGGTTAGCTGGGCTGGCTGGCTAGTGAGACCCAAGGATCCACCTTTCTCTAGTTCTCCAGTGTTTTCCACACCTGGTTTTTAGATAGACATAGGGGATGGAACAAATGGTCATAGGGGATGGAACTTACATTCTCACACTTCAATTAAAAGAGCTTTACCCACTAAGCCATGTCCCTACCCCACCCCCACTCACTCATGCCCCGACACGCACAGCCTGATCCTTCATCTATAAAGTGGCCTCTAGAGTTGTTGCTCCTGGTCAAAATTCTAGACCTGACAACACAAAAACAGAGCGCTCTTTTGGGCAGACCCCTGCCTCAGGAGGTTTCAGAGGACCCTACTTCGAGGCATAAACACCCACCGTTCTCAACGTCGACACGGAGTAAGCATTCGACCAATGGACTGGAGAACAGGTTGATTCAGTGAGCATTGACTGAGTACCTGGTACAGGCCTGGCTCGAGGCTAACCTAGAGAAGCTATGGCAACCTACCTTTGAGGAGATGAGATCTGGGGTGGCCATGGAGCTGGGTGGGTAACCCCTTCCCTGGAGACCTCAGAATTGCCCTGCCCCTGTGAGATTGCTTGGAACCTGCTCCTGGAGTCATACAGGTGGATTGAGGGCATAGACAGGGAAGGATTCCAATGACCAGCAGTCAAGAGGACTCCTTTCAGGGTATTAGTCCGACAGAGATCCCCACCCTCACCCAGGAGAAGCGTGATCATTCTTGGGGTTCATTTACAAGAAGCAAAGAGTAACAGCCGACTCCCAGCACCTACCTTACAAAACTCTAGAAGCCACAGGAAGAAACACTGACGTTAAATCAATATAAAGACTTCCTGGCTGAGGTCTGGGCGATGAAAGTAAGGGTGGATGGAGAAGCTTCCTGTCTGCCTAACAGCCTGCCCTACCGTCTCCCTGTGCCATCTTCTCCACCCCTGGTTCCTACAAAGCCCTTTTCCAGCTCCACCACTGCAGAGACCCCCATGACCAGCCCTAAGAGAAACATCAGAAGAAAGTTAATAGCAAAATGCTGTGGCGGATCTAATTGATTTTTTTTTTCCTATTGGTTCCCTAATATAGGCAACACTGTTCCTGCCGATTTTCTGGGCTGGAGATTATGTCATAAATAAAGAGATTTGCTCCCTATTTCCATGTGCTTATCTTTAATAAGTTAAGAACTCAACAAGCTTTAGGAGGACTTGAAATAAGCAATGGATCCGGTGGTGGCTCCTGCTGCGGTGGCGGTAGCCTAGAGCTTTACTTGAGGGAAGGGGGAGGCTCGGTGGCTGCCGGAGGACTGGAGTACCTGCTATACTAGGACAAGATCAGAAGAGGAGGTAAAAGGGAAAGCTGGGAGAGAGCGGGGGTGGGGTGGGGGTGGGGGGGTGGGGAGGGGTGGCTATGACCAAATGGATGAGCAGGGGCTATGGTCTGTGGAGTCAAGTAGGAATGGAGTGTGAGGTTCAGATGAGCTGAAGCCCGGTTGGTAAGTGTTTGCCTAGCATGAATGAAGCCCTCCCACCTCCTCATAAGCCAGGCTTGGTGGTGAACACCTGCAATCCCATAACTCCGGTAGTAGAAGCAGGATGATCACAAGTCCTTGACTAAATAGTAGCTTCTGGGCTAACTTAGGCGCTTCATGAAACCCTTATCTAAAAGGGAGGGGGGGAAGCCTGTGACCCCAGAACTTGAGAGGAGAGACAGAGTTCAAGACCAGTCTGATCTACATAGGGAATTATAGGCCAGACAGATCTACATCTCAAAAAAGAAAAAAGAAAAGAAAAATTAATAGTAATAGCAATAATAATTATTATTACAATTATTATTATTGCTGGGTGGTATATGCCTTTAATCCCAGTACTTGGGAGGCAGAGGCAGGTGGATCTCTGAGTCTGGTCTACAGAGTAAGTTCCAGGACAACCAAGGCTACACAGAGAAAAGAGAAACCTTGTCTCAAATAAATAAATAAATAAAGATAATAATAATAATAATAATGTGGGGGTTAAGTACTAACTCCATTATTGCATACTATGTATGTGACACTGGGCAAATCGCTCATTCTCTTGCTTCATTATTTTAAAACAGAGAGCTTGTGAGATGGCACAGCAGGTAAAGGAACACATCTCCAAGCCTGACAGTCTGAGTTTGATCCCCAGGATCTACAGGGTAGAACCAACTCCCAAAGGTTGTTCTCTGACCTCCACACTTGTACCATGGCAGGTACATGAACATACAAAATAAATAAATAGATGTGATCCATCCTCATGGTCATCATTTTAAAAAGAGAAGCAGGGCATGGTGGCTCACATTGGTAACCCTGTAATCCCAGTGTTCAAGAGGCGAAGCCTGAAGGATTGCTGCAAATTGAAGACCAGTCTGAGCTATGTAGACAGACCCTGTCTAAAATAAAACCACCAGTGTGGCAGGAGATCTCACTCAGAGACATACATAGCACTTGCCTAAAATGTGTGAGGCCCTCTATTTAATTCTCAGGACTACCAAAAGCAAAAGAGCAATAGTGGATAATAAAATTAATATTATTAATAATATTAATATTAACAACAACAATAATAATAATACATCTCATAGAGGGTTGTAATGACTGACTGTATAAAATGCTGAGCACAGTGCCTGGTCCAGGGTATTGAGAGAAACTGTTAGCTTATCTGTTGTTGACCTTCATTAAACTATCTATGACTGAGCCCCTGCCCTGGGTCAGGCCCTACCCTGGTCTTCCTGGATTAGTGAGTCATGGATGCCCCTGGGCAGAGAGCACACAACCCCTGTCCCGCCTCAGTGCCTGGCCTAAGACCGGTAGTAATGACAGGGTGCTTGCACCAGGAGGACCCTGAAAGGGGATAGTGACCCTCCTTGGTCCTGTTCTGAGGCTCCTAGCTCTCAGTTCTGGATGCCTCTCAAAGGAACTCACACTTCCTGTAAGCTGACTGGGCAGAAGCAAGATCCTTCTAGACTGGACAGAGCTGACCTGCTGCAGACCTTCAAGCACACTTCAAGACCCTCGCCTTGCACTGTCTAGACAATACTACTTCTATTTCCCATTTTACAGACAGGAACACTGAGGTCCAGAAGTGTGGCTATTGGCTTAACGGCTTAAAGCTGGAAAGTAGCAGAGGCAGGATTTGAACCTTGCTCCAAACATTGTCTTAACACAGCAATGATAAGGAAACAGATGATAGGGGCTGTTTAAGAGCACTGGCTGCTCTTCCGGGTGACAAAGATTTGATTCCTAGCACCCACGTGGTGCCTCACAACTGCATGTGACTCCAGTTCCAGGGAATCTGATGCACTCTTCTGGTCTCCATGGATGTCAGCTATGCAAGTGGTACACAGATACCCACATGCAGGCAAGACACTCAGCACGTAAGATAAATAATTTTTTTAAAATGCCAAGCAAATGTTACCCACCTTAAAGATATATAAAATTGCAGGGTGGCAGGGCACGTACCTTTAATTCCAGCGCTCGGGAGGCAGAGGCAGGCGGATCTGCATACTCAAGTTCAAGGCCAGCCTGGTCTACAGAGCCAGTTCTAGGACAGCCAAGACTATGTATATATGAGAATAAAGTTAAAAATTAAAAACCCAGGCTAAGGGCTGAAGAGGTAGGAAACTTAAAAAGCGTTCAAGTTCAATGATTACTAACCACGTGCCATGCCCTCCTGCAGGTCTTCTTCCTGAGTGAACATCTGGAAGTCAGGTGTTACTATTTTCTGTTTACAGGTGAAGAAGTGGGGACTCTGAACTATGCCTGAGGCAAGCACAAGACTGAGATGACTTGAACTCGGGTCCTCTGATGCAGCCTCTGGGAGAGCAGTCTCTCTCTCTCTCTCTCTCTCTCTCTCTCTCTCTCTCTCTCTCT
>JADRCD010216956.1:36587-49745 GCA_019843815.1 Montemys delectorum
AAGGGACTGTGCAGGTCATCACAGGTTTGCTGTGTGTGTGTGTGTGTTTGTGTGTGTGTGTGTGTGTATGTGTGTGTGTGTGTGTGTGTGCATGTGGCTGGGTAGACACAGTAAAGGGGCTGTGTAGGTCATCACAGGTTTGCTGTGTGTATGTGTGTGTTTGTGTGTGTGTGTGTGTGTGTGCATGTGGCTGGGTAGACACAGTAAAGGGGCTGTGCAGGTCATCACAGGCTGCTCTGTGTGTGTGTGTGTGTGTGTGTGTGTGTGTGTGTGTGTGTGTGTGTGTGTAGAAGCCAGAGAATAACTTATAGGAGTTGGTTTTCCCTTCTACCGTGTGGATGTGGGGAATAGAACTCCAGTTATCAGGCTTGACAGCAAGTGCCTTTTACCCACTGAGCTATCTCACTGGCCTGTGCCTCTTTCAAATTGTGTGTATGAATTGAGTAAACAAACACTCGGACTGTAAGCCTTGATATAGATGAACGTCCCCTTGGACATTTCATTGTCCTCTGTTATGGGGAATGCCAATGTCTAGGAAGAATGGGCCCTTTGAAAGGCATGAGAAAAGATGCTTACCAAAAACTCTGCTGCTCCCTAGATTGGTCCAGGCTCTGCCTCAACCTTGCTGGGAGCCCATTCCACAGAAGCCATGTTTACCAGATCTTCCGTAAGAGTGGCAGCAACCAGTATTATTGTCCTAGTCATGCAGTGCAAACTGGGTTTTCTTGTGTCCTGGGATTGTAGTCTGCAATGGACGCCCTCTTGTAACCCAGACAGTCGGGAAGGCCATGTTGCAGGTTCCCAGAGAGCTTGCTTACCTTTCTTCTTATAGGTAGTGCCCAGCTCATCCAAAGCCCTACTGCCAAGACAGTCTGGTGAGACCTCCAGCAGCCTTTAAGTCAGAATGAACCATCCTGATAGATCAGGTTCATCCTGCATTGTGGCTCACCCCCTTTTCCCAGAGCCCTGTAGTCCTGAGGGACCCAGGGATGTGAGAAATGTCAGGAATGCCTTCGAGGAAGGAAGGCCCTCGTGACACTCACCCATTCAGTCGGCCACTTCTGTGCCTGTTCTCCCATTCTGTGGGCAATTCTTGTTCTCCCTTCCCTCCGCCCCTCTCTCCTGGCTTCTCCTCATGTCTGATCTTTTCTTCAAAGGCTCCCCTACCTGCCATTTCTTCTGCTACTCTCCTTTCTCTTCCAGACAACTGTCCAAAATCCTCTCCCAGCATCTTCCCCAGATAACTCCACGTGCCACCTGCTGCCTGGGATTCTTTATAACAAGCAAGATGGCTCCCCAGAGCCCACAAGAGGATCTACAGAGAAGCAAAGGAGCAAGGCTGGAAGGACCAAAACCCCCTCCAGGGAGTGAGACCTGGGGCAGAAGTCACTTGTTTCCAGGATGACATAGGGGAAGTGCCGTGGGCAAATTATTGGGGTTTAACCCAAGTCCACGTGGAAGGAACTAAACTAAACGTTAAGCTGCCCTTTAAGGGCTGCTGAGGATTCACCTCCTTCTTCCTCTGCAGATATTAACATCGGCCGCATGGCTGTGTCCTGTTGAGTCCACTGAAATTCCCATAATAAGCCTAATCATGCCCCTTGGGTTGGAAGAGTAGCCTCAGAAGAGCTACGTTCTCAGAGACTCCACAGCTGTGGCTAACCCGTTGTTGGCCCATAACTTACTGGGGTTCCTCAGGTCACAGAGTCATGGAATCTTTTTTTTTTCCTGTGTTATTGACTACTCCAATTATTTTGGTTACTGCCCCTTCTTCAAGTTTTCCTCCATCTGAAACAATTGGCTACACCTGGTAGGCTGAAGGTGTAGCTCAATGGCAGAACCCCTCCCTGTCTATCGAGTGCCAGGCCCTGGTTCCTAGCATGGTAAAAAAAAAAAAAAAAAAAAAAAAGAAAGAAAAAAGAAAAAAAAGAAAAGAAAAGAAAATTTAAAACTAAAACAGTCATAAAGACCCCTGATATTCATGCTTATCCCATTTTCTCCATCGGTTCCAAGACCGGAGCTGGTACTGGCATAAAAGATCTGTGTTACTGTGGTTGTTCTACAGAGGAAACAGAAAAAGCAAGGTCTGGAAACCCATGGCTACATGGGGACCCGGGGTGCTGCCTTCAGCACCCAACAGCTTGACCCAGGTTGCCTCCTACCAAGTGGAGAATGTCTCCCCAGGACACAAGTGCCACTGGCTTTTAACTATAATATCAGGATAATTAAGCTTTTCTGTGAGCACAGTTTGCTGCTGATGCAGCTGCCTGGAGCCCTGGCATTTATTGAGCGCAAAGTAATAATTTATTGTCCTTTGTACGCTCAAAAGCCGTCTTCATTATCGGCCCAGGATGGAGCTGCCACAAGGGCAGGCGGGCCTCACCAGCTGCCTCACTGATGTGCATCTTTCCAGGTACCAAGGTGGGGTGGAGAGAGAGGTGGGGGGTGGTGTTCTCTTTCACGGAGAATCCGACTAGAACCTAACACCTTGGTAAGCTACTAACCCGGGAGAGGGTGGCAAGCTTGGCTGGGCGTGGGCAGCTCGGGAAGGTGGGGGGGCTGTGTGCCACATTAGCAGGGCAGTCCTTTCCCCAGGGCTCGAAAGCCTGTGCTCTTGCCTCTAGGTCTTCTGCGCCTTTGCTTGAGACTTTACGGTAAGCCGCTCCTCCTGCGCCCCCGCCCCCAGCCCCGCGCGGCGATCCCGGGCGCCGACGCCAGGCGCTGGCCGTGGTGCTGATTCTGTCAGGCGCTGGCGGCGGCGGCGGCGGCGGCGGCGGCCCCGCTGCTCTCCCCGGGACCGGCTCTGCCCCCCGCGCCCACGCCTTCTCCCAGTCCCCAGTCCCCCTACCGCGGCCCCGACCCGGGGCGCGGCCGCAAGCAGCACCATGCGCCCAGCAGCCCTGCTGCTCCTGCCCTCGCTGCTGGCGCTCCTGGCTCACGGTAAGGGACCCGGGCGTCCGGTCACAGGACGGGGGCGGGCGCGGACTCCCAGCGGGTAGGAAAGCAAGACTATCCCGGAGCCTTGCTCCGTACGTCCCGGTGTTCCTCCGGAGCACCGCGTCCCGCCGGCTGCGCTGTCCCCGGCGCCGACCCAGCCGGGCGGGGCGCGGGCTCCACGGGCGGGAAGCCGCCGCGGCTCCCGCCATTCGCTCCCGGCCGAGACCTCGCCTTTAATCATCTCCCCGGATCTAATGGGATTTCTCTGCTGCAATTCATCACGCCACCCCCACCCCTCCCTGCACACACGCGCTCACCCGCGCGCTCCCTCGCTCCACTCCAGGCGTCTAGGGGCGCCCCGGCGCGTTGCGGGGGAGGGGGAGCGGCTGGTCGCGGGTGCGGAGTCCGGACAGTCCAGCCGGCAGCCCGCCGTTCAGCCTCCCCTGCCAGTCTCCAAACTTCGCTCGACTTTACCGCTTATTCTGGGTCCCTCGTATCCTCACTGCAGAAGAACTGGGTCGGGTGGTGGCGGGACCCGGGACTGGGACGTCTCTCACCTATCTCTGCCTTGATGCTATCAAGTCAGAATTGGAACCTAGAGCACAATTCTGGGGAGACATTCGAGGACCCTGAGATCCCACTATCCAGCCTCTCGCTCTTCTCTGTGCTACAGCAACTGAGGTCCTGGGACTGGTTGTCCTCCCTGAAATCCTTTTCTTGCACACGGACACACACATGCACACACGCACAGGCACAGAGCGCTGCTTCTCTTCGGCTCTGCCTTCCTGCCGGGTTCTATCGACCTCGGAGCCGCAGACTAGTTAGCGGAACTCACCGTTTGCCCCAGTCCCGGACGCCGAGTCAAGTCCCAACTTCATTGGTCTCGGTCAAGAAACGCTTGGCTTCGGAGTAAGCAGCAAGGGAGTTTGGAGGAAAGATGAATGTGGAAGCAGGAAGGGTCTGAAGCAAGTGGTCTCGGGAGTCTTCAAATGTTCAGGTCACTCTCCGCTTTTACTGATCGCCTGCTGGGGTCCGCGAAACTGCACTTTGACTTGGGACTCAAAGTCCCTCGCCATATGGTTATGGTTCCTAGCGTCTGCTGTCGAGAAGGGAGGGAGGGAAGGAGGATTGTAACCTTCAGGCTCCATCCTTCTAGGCCGGAGAGTTTGGAGGTCAGAACAGTCAGACTAAGGCTGCCTGGTGCTGGACTAGTACCAAGCCGCTGTTCTCCTGTCCTGGTGGCGAGGGAGCACATCTTTGAACCTCTAGCTCTACCCACAAGTAGACCACGTCTTTGCCCAGCCCACCTGGCTGCCCACACTGGCTCCTCCTAAGACTAGGAAAACTTGGAATTCTATATTCACCTTGCTGAGAGGAAGAATTTCATAAGCCCACTCCAGGGATAAGAAGGGATGAAGAGAAACCCATCTTCTGGGCCAGAAATCTAAGGCTATCTCTCTGCATTCGGGATCTGAATGGGTATGGCCACATCCTAGCTCCTTCCTGGGGACAGGGTCTGGGTCTGTTCTTGCTAAGTGTGTGATCTGGATTCCTCAAGTCTCAGGACGTCTGCAGTTCAGGAGCTCTGAGTGTTGGGTGTCAATTCATCAGTTAAACCACTAGTGTGCGGGTGTAGTCTCTGCCAGCCAGCTCCTTGCAGGTTGAAGAGAGACCATAGGTCTCCAAGAAGAAAGCTGGTATGGCTGAGAGTCCAGCCCAGATTGGAGGTGTAGAGGTTCATGTTGGGAGGAATTTACCCACTCTGGCCAGAAGTCTGTGGTCCCAGCCAGTGTCCTTCTGTGATTCATTGGATTCTCCCGTGCTGTGGGGTTGCTCTACTATGTGTTTTATAGGTAGAAAGGGAGGATTTGGAAGCAGTAACTAGCCTGGTATGTGTGAGAGAGAGCCTGGACCCAGAGCTGGATGGCTAGGAGGCCCCCACCTATTTAACATAGATGGGAGGTTCATCATTAGGGTTCTGAGCCCTCTCATTTTAGAGGTAACTGACTTGACTCTCTAGGGTTCCTGGAGACTTTAGTAAAGGAGAGATTTGTGGAGTAAAGACTTTTGGCTGCAAGTTGTTCAGTCGGAGGATGCATCTCTGCAGCCTGGCAGCCTGGGAGACCTTGTGGCAGCTCTGCTCACAAGAGGGACTCAAGCCACAGGACTCAGTCAGCCACAGTCTAAACCTTCAACCTTCAGTAGTCCAAGGAAGGAAGAGGCTCTGAAAACCAAAGAGATAGATGGATAATGCTCTGCCCCACAGGCTCAAGCCCCTAGTTCTTTTGCAGTCCCTTAGATATAACTGGTTCCAGGTATGACAGGCATTACATACTAGGGGTATCCTCCCAAACCACGGGAAGTGCCAGGGAAGTCTTGTCACAGCAGGGAAGAAGACAGTTCAACAGGAGCTGTGTCTGCCTAGGCCTGTTGTGTCAGTTTAATGATTTTTAATGAGCAATTACCTTTAGTCATTCTCTTAATTTCTGAATATCAATAAAGTTAATTAAACTCTGCATGTGTGAATGTGGCCTGGGGAGATTGTGAAGGTAAAAGCAGCCAACACTGGGGTGGGATTAGGTCACCGGGTATAGAAGCTGCACCCATAGTTATGCGACCTTGGACCCAGGGCTCCATCTCTCTAAGCTCTCTTGAGAGTGTGGTAGAAAGAAAGATGGGGGCAGGGGCAGAAGCACCAAGCCTCAGCTGCTTATTCTGCCAGAAACTGGGGGATAAAGTGTGGGAGGGGGAAAAAAAGGGGGAGGATTTGGCTTCCAGGATTCCCACTGTTACAAGGGTTAACCTAGGACTGACTTAAACTAAAATGCAAATTGCTGCTTTGGGGTGGAGCTCTTGTTGGTGCTGGCTTCTGACGGCTCATTGCTCGAGTCTGGGGGCCGCTTTACCACACCCTGCTTTCTAGCCTGGTTCTTCAGGAGCAGGGCTCTTGCTGGGGATAAAGGCTCCTGGGAAATAGCTTGGATTCCACTCGGAGCCCTAGAGGTGGACCTGGCAGGCAGGGAACCCCTGCTGGGTTTCTGAGGAGACTGCCCAAGAAGAAGAGCAGAGTTGGCTTTTGGCCCCTCACAGGCCTAAGCGACTCAAGCTTGGCAGGTCCTGGCGGCCATCCCAGCCTCAGCAGGGTGGCAGCTTAAAATGACTTGGGGATGCTGTGGGGCACTAATGGGGAGCAAGAAGACAATGGGATTGGACTTAATTAGAAACTGAGCTTCCAACCACCCCATCCCCACGCCTGCCTGAACAGAGGGACTTCTCAGACAGTCCCTCCTTACCTTCTCTCTCATCCAGTCCCACGCCCTCCAGCCTCCTCCAGCCCTTCTGGTCTCCACCCCTCCTAGCTCCGGCCAAGCCCATCTACCAGAAGGCTCTCAGCTCAGGAATCCTGCACTGCTACTTGGGCAGAGAGAGCTCTCGGGGCTTATTATCCTACCCTCCAACCTCGGTCAGACAGAAAACAATAGACGGGGGTAACTTCAGTAAAGGATGCTCTCAGCCCAGGTGGGGAAGAGCCCAGCTGACCATGTCCTTGGCTCACAATAGACCTTACTCTCAGGAGCCATCATTGTAAGGGTTCGTGGAATTCACGGTTGCCAGGCCGGGCTTTTCACCTGCATGGGGCTAAGCTCTATAAATAAGAGTCACCTAGAGGAGGAAAAGCCGCCAGCCCCAGTCCACAGCCAAGAGGTAGAAAGTAGATGCTGGGAGGTCTTCAAGGCCAGTTCCAACAGGAAGCAGCAGCATTCCCGAAAGATGACTAATCCAGCCAGGTCAAAGGAGTCTTGACATCAATTTTTCAGACAAGCCCAGTTCTCAGCAGCTTTCAGACTCTTGATGTTCCTTCTACCTGTTCGTTGTGGTTGTTGTTGTTGTTTCTTCTTCCTCTCAGCCAGCCCGGTTAGTGTACTTCATGCTTTTGAGGCTGGCTTGACTGGCACTTCAGTAATTGGCAGGAGGCATCTGCTCTGCAGCCTATCCTCCAGCCTGGGTCAGAGGACTTGTCCATGCTCCCACTGTCTGTTTGGTGCCCCATCTGGTCACCAGGCTGTTGGATCAGGAGCCTTTGCCTGGTTATTTGAAGCTCCTTCCAGTATCAACAACTCAGGAAAGAGAGCAGTGAGCCTACCTTGCTTACTCCATATATCTTGGGTAACTCCAGAAAGCCTATTTAGGAGAAGTTTAGGGGTCAGTTGCCTGGTTAGAACAAAACAATGGCCCCCAAGCAGCTGGGACTGTGTCTTAAAGCTGACTTTGCGTAGCAAGTACACTATTTTTACATAGATTGTATGTTGGGATTTTTTCCCCCTTTCCTAACAGTTGGCCAATTATTCTGCCTGTAAATTACAGCCTTTACTTAGACTTTTTTCTTCTACAAATTAAGCTGTCATGCCATCAGCCTTAGGTGGTTTGGGGGCGGGGCCAATGGCCAAGTCATCCCTTAGTGCCACCACTACTGTGTCCCCAGTGCCTCAGGGCCTACCTAGCACATGGCACACATCAAATGCATGTTAAGAAATCTGTAAGAATTGCACGGGTAGAAATCAGCACAGAAGAGCACAGGGCCCAGCCTCTCAAATCCCCTCCCACAGTTCATATCTCGTTGAGAGGGAAGCCCTGTATGAACTTGACAACTGAGGCTCCAGAGTGCACTCAACCATTCAAGCTTCAGAAACCACCACACAGCCTGGAGAAACTAATATGGAGCTCTGAGAGCAGATATGCCCTTGAAGAGAGTAAGTGGAGACCTAAGAATAATCTAGACAGTAATGCAGACCCATGAACCGTTCTCATTCCTACAAAAATGGAATGTTGAGGTACAGCCATCCAGCCATTCCGTCCACCATTCATTTGCTCATTGCACAAACATGGTTTGAGATATGGGGACAGGCCCAGAGAACACCCTTACCCACAGGGGCCAAGGCCTCACTAATCAAGCCTTTTCTATTTAATGCTCACAGTAAGAGGTCTCTATCCCCACTTTGCAGATGGGAAAAACAAGTTTGAGAGAGATCAAGTCACTTACCCTGGGCTGTCTAGCTAGTGAATAGAAAGGGTACCCCAAAGCGCCTGCTCGTTTTGCAAAGTCTTGCATCAGCCAGCACTCTGTCTCCTCCAGCCTAAGGAAAGAGATAGTCTAGGGAAACAGGAACCCAGAACACCACTATTCAAATAATATAAGCAGCAGCAATAACAGCAAATGTTTATGAGGACCAAATACATACCAGGCTCCCTAAGTGCTTGGAACACATTCACTCATTGCCCCTCGTATCATTTCCATGAAATAGAAGCTATTATCTGCCTTTCATAGACCAAGTTCAAGCTCATGTTGTCTGACAGACTCAAGATGTAGATACTCCATAACTTTCTCCTATCACATTTCTGGCCTTGACAGTTGCTTCCCAGTGATGCCTATTCTCAATCTTTACCTTGGCAAGTTACAGAGACATTTTATCATATTCTATCTTTAATGGCAAAGGGCTAAAACACCTCGACAGAAAGGTCAGTTGCCTTAGGTGACTTCTGCCCTTTGTGGGTCTTGATGAGTGAGAGGATCAGTCTCACCTGTCTTAGCATCTTGGATTATCCCACCTCCTCAGCCTCCACTGAGGTCCAGTCCCCACATGGAAGCCCTAAACCTTCCCCAGCTTCCGTCCAACTACCTACCTGGCCGTCCCCCCAGCCGCCAGCCCTAGGAAGAGAAGATCGATGCTGCAGCTGCAGGCAGAGTGTTGTTGGCCATTGATTGTTGAGATTTCTCAGAGGACTTGGGAGCAAACAAACCTGCCACGTCTCCAACAACAATCCCAGGCTCTGGCTGCAGAGCCTGCAGCCTTGCTGGCAGGGCATCTGGCAAGGAGAGAAGGGGTGAGGTGGGAGGTCCTGGCTGAGCCCAGCAGGAATGAGGGGCTGTGCTAGGAGATGAACAGAGACTGAGTAAGCCCAGGAGAAGGGGAGGAGATGCAGTGAGGACGCTATATAAAGCCTAGACCCCTGTACGTGCCGTAACTGGTCCGGTCTTTACAGAATGCCATTCTGTCCTTCTGTCTGTTTCCATTCTCCTGCCTCCCCTTTCCTGATTACCTAGCAAATATGACCCATTAAGAACTCAGCCATTCACTTACACACTCGTCCTCCATTCAACAATCCCTCTATTCAGCACCTATCAAAAACCGGGCTACAACACAAGCCCTGACCTTAAGAAACTTAGAGACAAACCACATCCTTAATAAATAAGATCCGCTCTAGCTACCTCTAACTACACTAGAGACTTCTGGGTTTTGTTGTTTTTGTTTTGTTTTGTTTCGTTTTTTTGTTTTTCGTTGTTGTTGGTTTGTTTTTGGTTGGTTGGTTTAGTGTGTTTGCTTTTCTCCTCTAATAGTAATTGAATGGGCTAGCTACAACAAATGGCATCTATAGGATCCAACTACCCTGGACTTCAGGGACAGATGACTCCTGATCGCGATACTGGAATACTTTTGTACCTCAGTTTCTCACTTGTAGCAGGAAACCACCGTCTCATTCTGTGAAGGCCCAGAAAGTCTCTGAGGTCCCCAGGCCACGTCATGATGAAAGGAAAGCCTTCATCTCTACTGGGTCTGCATATCCCTGTAACTTTCCACAGGGTTCCTCCTGCTTGTCACCAAACCAAATACATTGCGTAATCCAAGTTGAGGGTATCCACCCACAAAGTGTGTCCCCAAAGGCTTAATCAGAATTGCCCTACCCTGGTAGTAACCTCATCATGTCCCTCAGAGGCCCCTTCACTCCTTTAGCCCCTCTCCAAAGGCTCTTCTCTTTACAATCAAGCCCCTCCCTCCCATCAGGCAGAATTTAGGGAAGCTCAGTAGGAAAGCCCCAAACCACGGAGCATCCCTACATCTTATCTACAGGCTGTTTCCCTCCTGCTCGCTGCATCCTCAGCCCAGATTCCTCTGCACTGCTCCCCTCTCAGCCTCTTCCTGCCCCCTCCTTCCTCCCAGCTCTTGGGCCAGCGGATCACCAGCTTCTTTGTCCCCCAAGCAGCCACCTGCTGAGTGTCTGGCCTGGGTCCCACAAGCCAGCAGGTGCCTCGGGAGTCTCTGAAGCCTAGGGAGAGGGGAATCCAGCAGTGTGTCGAGACACACTGCATATCAGGGAAAATTCCAACAGCACAGAACTAATCAGAAAGCCAGGAATCCCCCCCCCCACACACACACACCCTACCCTCTCTTTAAACTCTGTGCTGGCTCTTGGTGTCTATGTGACCTTGGATGAATCATGTCACTTCCCTGTGCCAGTGGGAATTCATGGCACCAGATTCTATCCCAACGCTTTTGTAGACAGCATAGAAAATGGAAGAAAATCAGCGAGGGTAGAGACTAGGAAAAGGCTAGTTTTACTTGAGGAGAGGGTCCTCCAAAAGCTGGAGAGATGCAGGCTGCCAAGAAGGGGCCACTTTGTCAGGCAGTCACTGGAGGCCCTGGACCCAATGACCTAAGAAGCCAGGCCAGGGCTGAGCTTTCAAGTCAGGGGTGAGCATCAGCTCAAGGTCTGCAACACGAGACCAAGTGGCAGAGGGACAGCCTGGGTTCATGGACCTTCTAAGGGTCTCCACCTGGCACACTGCTCTGCCGACATAGTCATACAAATTATTTATATCAAGGAGATGCTGGCGATTTGAAACATCTGGTCCAACAGTTGGCAGTCTCCCTCCCATCAGGGCACCCTATTTTGTGGATGGCTAAAGAAACCGGAGGAAAGTCACAATTTGGGGCTCAAAGTACCCCTGATATCTCCAGCCAAAAGTGTAAAGGGGGATCTCCAGTAAGGCATGAAAAAAAGTAATGTTCGAGCACATTTATTTACCTGACTGCTTTCTCCTTCCTCCTGCACGGCCCACTCAGAACCTGTCTTATAGCAGAGCTCTATTCTACACTGCTTAGTCTAGTCTTCTATCTCTCCATCCCACTGTGCCTGATCCTCAGGTCTGGGTGGTGCTCAGGAGGCCTCTGACTGCTGGCTGGTGTCTGAAGTCTTAGCCCTGCTGTACCTCATACTGACTCTGTCACTTCCTTGGCCTTTCCTGTCCTGGGCTTCAAGCAACAGAAACAGGAAAAGACAGGGGAAAAAGTTTAGCTCTCTCAATTCAAGGTGTCCCTCCGTCCAGCTCAGCAGAGACCTTGGAGGTCAAAGCAAAGTTGGGGTGGTTAGGAGGTGGGTGTGAGGGGTTGAGTCTGCATAGCAACTTTAAGGTTTGAGGGAGGGGGTACTGGAGAGATGGCTCAGAAGCTGGGAGCACCGACTGCTCTTCCAGAGGTCCTGAGTTCAATTCCCAGCAACCACATGGTGGCTTACAACCATCTGTAATGGAATCTGATGCCCTCTTCTGGGGTGTGTCTAAAGACAGCTACAGTGTACTCATAGAGAAAATAAATGTTTAAAAAAATTAAAGATTCTGGGGGCGGGGGGGGGGGCGGAAAGCAGCCTAGACATGCAGGTAGCTTTGGCTGTGCGCGCCTGCCTTGCTTGTCTATCCATCCCTGAGTGTCAGGGCTCTCTGTGCATCCTGGGGCAGTGGCCTATGGAATAAATACATCAGGCCTCAGCTCAGGCTGCTGTCCCCACTCCCATCAGGCCACTCCATTCTCTCTCTCCCCAATCCTGGGCTCCACTGACCCCTCAAGGAAGATCAGAGATGCTGCTATTTTTAGCAACTCCTTGCCTCTCCTCTCCCCTGCTGAAGGTTTCTGTGGAAGTAGAGGAACAGGGTACGTCTTGAGAATCTCACAGAAGTTGAGACCCCTTCCCTCAGTTGCACAAAAACATGGTGGCAAAGATAGCCTGGGCTAGTACGGCACGAGGCACGTAAACCTCCCTACATGCTGAAGGGAGTTCCCGGGACTACTTCTGCTCCCTCACCTCACCAAGTCCCCAAAGGCAAAGCTTAACTCTCCAGGGGCTCTTCCCTAGGTCATTTGGAAGGAAGGTAGAGCTGCTGGCATCCCCCACAGGAGCTGGGAGGACCAGAGAGATGCCGAAGGGTCAAGAGGCAGAGAGAAGGGAGGCATGCCAGTGAAGCTACCCATCCAGGGGCCTCTAATATCATTCTTGCACTTCCTAGAGGGGTTTCAGGCCCACGCTGAGGCTCAACTCTTCCCAAAGGCCACTATCAAGTCATTATCTCCAGACCCAGCAGGAAGAACCACTCACTCCCATCGATACTTCCATTGGCCCTGGAAACTAGTCTCAGCTGGGAGAGCACAGAGCAAAGTGGTTTCAGGAGCTAGACCAATGGACCAAAAAGAGAGGTAGTCCCAGCTCCCTCAGAGAGAGGCCTACTTCTAAGTACAGTCTGTCTTTGCTCTCAGGGGCCTTTTGCTTCTGCATCTGTCCTCTGCCTTTCCCTCAGACTCCTATGCCTGCCTTCTAGGTACACTGTCTCCCACAGGTCAGCTCTCTAACCAAGCTTTCTCACCTGTAGGAGTAGAGTCATCAGATAGTGCAAACAAACAGTGAGTGTCCCAGAGATGGAAGACAGCAGGTGGTCAGGAGGGCTCTCAGGGTCCTCCAACGCCACCTGAGGCCCCCCCCACACACACATGCATGCACACGAGTGCACAAACATGCCACAGTCCCACACACATATGCATGTGCACCCACTCACATATACACAATGCACAAGCATGCATGCTCGTAACTTGTACACACAGAAAAGATGCATATGCACACATACACATTCTCACGCCCAGTGCTCAGCAAATATGGACCAAGAGTTAGATATAAGGAAATGGGCTCCAGGACATACAGGAGAGTGACAAATAACAGTATAATATAACAACCCACTGTGCCCACCAGGAGGCTCTATCAACTCCTAGAGTTGGGCAACCGTAATAGAGAAGTTGTAACTGCCCCCTCCCACCTAAAGACTTCTTAAGAAATCAAAAACTGCCGGGCGGTGGTGGCGCATGCCTTTAATCCCAGCACTTGGGAGGCAGAGGCAGGCGGATTTCTGAGTTTGAGGCCAGCCTGGTCTACAGAGTGAGTTCCAGGACAGCCAGGACTACACAGAGAAACCCTGTCTCAAGAAAAAAGAAGAAAGAAAGGAAGAAAGAAAGAAAGAAAGAAAGAAGAAGAAATCAAAAACCTTGGAAGGCAGAGGTAGGCGGATCTCTGAGTTGTTCAAGGCCAGCCTGGTCTGCAGAGTGAGTTCCAGGACAGCCAGGG
>JADRCD010216957.1:4220-21684 GCA_019843815.1 Montemys delectorum
CACACACACACACACACACTAAATCTAGAGATTCCATTTATAGTCTGGACTGGACCTCCTGCCTCATCTTCTCCTGTGCTAGAATAAATAATGCTAGGCACAGGCTGGTTCTGATAAAGTCCAAATGCCAAAGTATAATAGATGCTGTCGACATCAGTGAGTACAGGTAAATCACCCAGTTAACATTGTTAAAACAGAACAGTCCCAGAATGATCATGTCCACAAATGCCAAATAATGCAAAGCATAGAAAACTTAGAGCAACACCAGAGTAAGAGGATACATGTAGACTTTTGAGATAGGTCATTTCATTTCAATTGTTCAGTATTACCTGTACTAATTTGGTCCAGTCAAACAGAATTGCTCAGTATTTCAATGTAAAATGAGGCTTAAGACTTACCGCTGTCCAGGTCTTTAGTGATGATTTTACTTGCATAATGTATAACAAATGCTAGTACACTGTAGATACTTTATATATGCGAGCTGTTTGTTAGTTCAGATTTCTACAAGCAAAGCTGATCCTTCTAAGATGACACAATCTTTCAGAAATGTCTGGCATTATCTACTATAAGTAAGAACTAACTTGTCTTACATACAAATACATAAATGATAAGACTTCTCACATGAAAACACCCCTGTGTAAAAATACTTTGGTCTTTATTATTTAGAGCATATCAAAATTGTAAACCAAAACCAGACAGGCCTATAATTCTGTAAAATATTTCTTAGAAGAAATAAACAATCCTTAATGGTTTCATAAATAACCATCTGATAGACTGCTTACTTAAAAGAAAGGAATGCAGAATTACGGAACTATTTTAGGTATATGTAATCCCTTAGAAAACCAACAGCAGTGCTAATGCAACAATCTTCAGGCCCTCAGAATCTCATACCTATATTTTCCCCAATAATTAGTGAAAATGTACAATTTGTTTAAATATATTTTTTATAAAATGAAAACATTACCTTTCTTAACCCAGAACTGTTAAACCTTCTTTTCTCTAGTTCCTTGATTAGAAGATGAATAATACCACACAAAAAGGGAGAGAAAATTTCACTAACTTGGGCTCATTTCCTGGCCCCATTCATCACCTGGACTCCAAAGATCCTGAACAGCAAGGCAACAGTCTAAAAGGAAATCAGAAGAAAGGGGATGGAGATGGATGGGGGTGATGGTAGACATAGGGCTAGGGAATGTCTCAGTGTGAACTTTTTCCCCAGTGAAATAAGGTGCGTGGAAGTCATGCACTGAGCAGCATTTCTGCATACATGCACTGGAGCACCCAAAGCACAACATCTAGGCTACTATCATATCTCAACCACTGTAAAGTCACAGATATCTTGATGAGCCCTTTTCTGAGTAATAATTTACAAAGCCTTTAAAACGCACTCAAATTGCAAAGAAATTAAAATGTTTTGCTTTTACTATGGGATTAAATGATCTTGAGAGAATAATGAGAGAAGCAACTGAGAAATTCATATTTGAGTTGCTGGCAGTAATAGTTGAAAAATTAAGTATTTTGTTTCTTTATTGATATGCTGTATCTTAATGTGATTTAAAAAATCTGCGTATCTAATTATTTATATAGCTTTTTTATGAGGTTAAAAATTCACAGATAATTTTGTCAGCTCATCAACATTGTAATAGAATAATATTAAAATCTTATTTGGTGAATGAATGTTTTTTTAAATTTATTTATTATTATATAGACACACCAGAAGAAGAAGTCAGATCTCGTTATGGATGGTTGTGAGCCACCATGTGGTTGCTGGGATTTGAACTCAGGATCTTCAGGAGAGCAGTCAGTGCTCTTACCCACTGAGCCATCTCACCAGCCCCTGTGAATGAATGTTTTTATTCTTAATTTCTTGGGGCACATTTAGTGTTCCCAAAATGCTGTGCTATGTTGAAATACTTGTAAGAAGCCTTTTAATTTATATTTAAGTTTATATTTAAGCATAAAGTGAAGATGAAACTAAGAAGAACCCTAAGTAGCTGAAACACCTGTGTCTTTAGGAAGCTGAGGAGCCACAAAGCAGCAGTTTGTGAGTTTCTGTAGCAAAGATGGGGGAATGAGCTCACTGCAGCAAAGATGGGGGAATGAGCTCACTGCAGCAAAGATGGTGAAAACCTCTGGGATCTGTACACAGTATTGGTTTGGAAACACTGTACTATAACACTCTCAGACATTTCATCTGCATGGACATACTATACATGCACATATATAGCTCTTTAAAATATTTTACTTTTATTTAAAATTTAAAATGTTGAGTATTCAAGTTGCAAAAATTAATAAAGTTAGTTAATAAAGTTAGGTTCATAAATAAAGTTAGCTTAATAATGTTAGTCTGAAATAATAGTTTTTATTTAAGAGGAAAATAACCATTGATACTTATTAAATAGTTTTAATGATTTACAAGTGGTGGAATATCTTCCATCAATAATGGCTGTGAATCATTTTATTTCTTGTGGTAAAAAACAGTATAAATGTTCCAGATTTAAATAGATTGATAGATAAATAGATAAGTAGATAGATAGATGAAGACAGATAGATATCAGTCTAGCCAAATTAGAAAGCTCTTGGTCCAATCTTAGTATAGAAGATGGAAATCTCCATAAGAATGATATATATATATATATATGCATATATACATATATATGTATATACGTAGATACACATATACGTATATACACAATATATACATATATATGTGTATATGCCACACACATATATGGCAGAATCAACATTTAACACCTACATTAAAATTTCTT
Source organism: Montemys delectorum (assembly GCA_019843815.1). NCBI lineage: Eukaryota > Metazoa > Chordata > Mammalia > Rodentia > Muridae > Montemys > Montemys delectorum. The sequence continues at coordinate 6,992 of JADRCD010216957.1, forward strand.
TTTATTTAAAGCAAAGCAAAACAGACCAAAATTTCTGAGAGGTACACAGAGAAAAAAACAGCACCTTTATGTTTTGTTCTGTTCTTTTATTTTTATTTTTTGAAATATAAATTTTCTGTAATTGTCTTTCAATTATTTCAGATCTAATTTTAATATAAAATTAACAGAGCATAGAATGCATGAAGTAGTTAATCCTTCTAAGGATAAAGTTATTTCTTAAATAATTTAGGTGGTGTGTTGATTTTCTTATAACAAGTTATCTTAAAATGAAATAAAATTCTAACACCTTGGTTGTCATGGAATTTGGTTGCATGGACCTTCAAGCAGAGAAAGTAAAAGTTGATTAAGCTATGATACCACTACTGTATGTTCACTAACCTATAGCTGATATGTTTGTAACTTGGTAATTTCATATTTTCATACACTTTCAACATCAACTAAAATAACATATATTAGCTATAGAGTTATAACGCTTGCCCTGTCATTATCTCTTATAGCTTATTAAGTGGGGTGTTCATGAAGGGGTTGAAGCAGTGTCTCAGTCACTAAAGTATTCATTGTGCAAGACGAAGGGCCTGTGTGCAATCCCAGAACTCACAAAAATGCATATGTATGTAGGAAAATACAAATGAGCTCAACGAAACAGCCGATAACTAATCCCAGGCCTGGGGGAAAAAGCATAAATAGGATAGTCTATGCAGCATGGCACTTGTTGGGCAGTCAGTCTAGACAAATTAGAAAGTGCTTGGTCCCATCTTGAAAAAGAAGATGAAAAGTTCCATAGGAATGATACCAGAGTTAACCTCTGGCTTATGCATGGATGCACATATGTGCTCATAACCACCCCTAGACACATAGGTGTATACAATGGATCTTAAAGGCTTACTAATCATGTACTGTTATTTGCAACACGGTCTACATAGAGACAATCAAATTCAAATATGAGCAATAGATTCAGCTCTTTCATGGAGGAAGGAAGACGTCTCTTTACAACTATGATCACCCATAGAAGCAATGCTTGGTGACTCAGGATGTAAATGATGCATCTTCACAGACCATGAAGGCTGTGCCCAGCAGATGGGAGAAGCCATGCACCCCCAAGGATACCTCTAACATTTCATTTCAGATGCCTTTCCAGCCAGAACTGTGAGATAATGACATTTTTTTTAAGTATGAAGATTTTGCTACCTTTTCCTTTTTTAAATGAGCAACCTTAGTAAGTTAATGTTCCACGATATAACTGGTATCAAAATTCTCATAATAACAATAGGCCTGTTTTTCTGCTTACTCTTAGCAAACTTGCCTGACACTTATTTTTTTGTGATTTGATTGCATTTACATGTAATTTTAATTGAAGAACTACTAATGAAATTTCAAGTGCAGGAGAAATATAGTCAATGAAGATATTCTCAGGCGATGATATGACAAACATTTTTCTCACAGAAAACTTCAATATTATCTTTATTTTTTCTGTTCTCATTTCACAAAGAAGAATGAAAGTAATTTTTAAAATTCAAAACAATACTTTCTGCACAAACTGTTCAACTAACGATTTTTTGTTTCAAAAATAAAGAAGTTAAACAATTAAAAAGAATTTCTGATTTCATGTCTGCCTGTGGTTTCATTTTGTCTACCAGCAGTAAATATCAATTATCAGACTTTTAAAATTGCATGTGAGAACTCCTAAATGCTAATTTCATTACATCGTAAGTCTCTTCCCCTCAGTCTTTGGAGGTGCAGTACATTTTTAATGCATGTTGTGTATACTTGTCTATTGTGCAATGTTTTCTAGGATGCTTTCTATGATGCTTAGGCATGCTCTTCCCTTAACCTGACTAAATTAATGTGGGAAGTCTTCACAGAGCATGTTCTTGCAGAAGTGATGGGTGGCTTAACAAAGTATGTTTTTGAATGTAACTACTTGAGTTTTCAGGCGTAAAGACCTGAGGAATGATTATGGCTAGGACTCACGATGAGTTCCCATTGCACACTCAGGACATTGCGTTCAAGGGCAACAAGCTTCTTTTATTGTACTATTAGAGACAGGACTTTGGTATGCTGAGGTTAGAGGTTTGCATCGCTCCCACCATAACCCACACATTGAATGGTCGCTGATTCTCATGGTAACACAGGACTTCGGTTTTCTTGCTATTCTCTTGGGTTTCAGGGCTGATCCTTTGACATGTGAATATATTCCATTTCACTGTGATCAACCTCAGAGGCTTTACTCGCTCTCCTTTAAATTCTTTCTTGTTTGACATTTTGAGTATAATCCATTCACCAGCCTCAGCAATATTCACAGTGGAAAATGTGGAGACAGTAAATATCACAGTAATTCCTCTACTGACATATATTTCAACTTTTCAAATAGTAAATCAATTTTATGGGTGAAATCAATCTTTTAGGTATGATGACTAGTTATAAAATGATGAAGAAATAACTTTATAATTGGATTAATTTCAGCACAAATATAATTTTCTTACTCACATAGGTAGAGCATGCATAGGGTCATGTGCATAAGTAAGGAAAATAATTTTCTAATAGGAATTAACATTTACTCAGGCCATTATGTGGAAAGAGATCATACCAGGTGCTCAGTACATACTGTCTTCCTTGATCTCCATCACAAACAAATGGAAAATACCATTATCCTTAATTTACACATGAGAAGTATAATCTTTTTATACTTATTGCTACATGGGAAATGTGTTTCAGAACCACCTCTTTCCTGAGAAGCACACTTCTGATCTCCCTATATAGCCTGCAGTTTCTTTGATGATGTATATTCAGAGAACATTTTCCACTTTGCTTAGAAAGAAAAGGAAGTAACAGAACAAGGCTGTGTTTTAGGCAAACCGAAGCCGGATTCACACTTGTCCTGCTGTGGTTCCTTCTTATTTCCCTCCCCTTGATCCCTGCCCCTAAATCAAAACCATCTGCTTTGTAGCAGTAGGCATCTCTTGCTCAGGGGACCATTCCTCAGTCACCAATTACAGCATCTTCTTCAGTCATCTCCTAAAGGTGAAACCTTGAAACCTGCTTTAGGTGGCAGCTTAGTGTTCAAGTGCTTTGTTTAGCCTATGTTAGGCTCTGAGTTTGATGCCTGGCACTGAGAATAAATAAAATAAAATAAATAAATGAGAAAATAAACAACCATCACCACAACAAAAACTTCACAGCAATCATGGTGGTGGTGCATCCTTGCAGTGCCAGAACTGCACTGAGGCAGGCTGAGGCAGGAAGGTTGTGAGTTGGTAGAATGGCCTCAAATTGCCTTTGATACTATCCCCAGTAATAAACAAAATATATTATATTTAATGTGAAACAAAATTGAGAACACTGTAATTAAAAACACATGCTGCTGAGAGGGTCTGGCAGTACCCGACTAACACAGTAGTAGAGGCTCACAGCCATCCATTGAACTGAGTGCAGGGTCCCCAATGAAGAAGCTAGAGAAATGACCCAAGGAGCTGAAGAGTTTTAAGCCCCTTAGAATGAACAACAATATGAACTAAGTAGTATTCTCAGAGCTCCCAGGGACTAAACCACCAACCAAAGAGTACACATGGTGGGACCAATGGTTCCAGCAGCATATGTATAGTAAAGGATGGTCAAGTCGGTCATCAGTGGGAGGAGAGGCCCTTGGCCCTGTGAAGGCTCTATGCCTCAGTGTAGGGAAATGCCAGGGCCAGTAAGCAGGAGAGGGTGGGGTGGTAAGCAGGGGGAGGAGGGAGGAGGGAAGGAACAGGGGTTTGTTCTTGTTGTATTTTGGTTATTGATTTTTTTGTTTTGTTTTTTTGTTTTGTTTTGTTTTGTTTTGTTTTTTTGGAGGGAAAACTGGGAAAGGAAAATTGTATGACATGTAAATAAAAAAAATCTAATAAAAAGTTAAAAAAAACACATGTTGCTTACTATAAATAACCTTGAACCACTATAAAAGGGGATTCCTCTGATTATAACAGTATTCGTATTTCTTTCTGTACTTACATGTTGGTGGAACTTAAATAATATCTAAGTTAGACAATTTTATTATCTTTAGAAAAAACCATAGTAATCATGCATCAACTTTAGTTACATTACTTTAGCAAAATTACAGTTAAAAAATATTTACAACCACAGTAACGATAGCTTTCATGTTCACAAACCATTGATATGGAAACTTGAACTTCATTATTCTGGTTGTAAACTTCATTTCTACATATCCTCTAAGACTATTACTTAACAAAAAAAAAATGACACAGTGCATTTTATATGAATGTTTTTCTTGCTGCTTTAGGTAAAGTTTATTTAAGTGTTTTACTTTTCATAAGTTGAATTTTCTTTTCTCTGTTTAAATACATGGTTGGGAACGAAATACATAGCCCTAAAACTGACAGATCTATGACTTAGTAGAGTATCTTTCTCAGCTGACTCATCTAGGAAGAGTTCCACAATGAGCAAGCTAGGTAAATAAAAAAGCCCAAAAAGGTTTCAATATATTATATGTCCATGCATTATGAGTTATTTCCCCTACCTTGAAGACAGATTGCTTCTCTTCCATTCTATCATTTTCATTAAACTTGTTTTGAATACTGAAGTGTAATAGAATAGTTGTTTCCTGTTCTACCTACATTCATAAAAACTAAGTGAGAACTTAGATAATCTGTCTCTCTTTTTAAAGACAAGGTTTCAGTGTGTAGCTAAAGCTAGTCTGGATCTTGTTATGTAGTCCAGGCTGACCTCAAACTTGTTAACCTACTGTCTCAGCCTCCATATACTAGAATTATAAGCACATGCTACCACACCAACCTTCTACGTTGTGTGTTCATTTAGTCATTGATGGAATTTTCCATGGCTGTTTGCTTGTCAAATGCAAGCATGTGTGCCATACATTTGATTCATCTCACATCATTTTCAGTCTATATTGAAGAAGATAAGTTACTCTGAAGATATGACTTGTGCTTAATTTTCTTTATAAGTCAAATATACCAATGAAAGTTGAAGTTACCTTAGAGTGTTCCTGAAAGGCCAATGGATTAACTATCAAATACACTTAGCCTAAGAGTCAGATGGTAGTGTTTTGTTACATCCCATTCTTTTCCCACCCATTTCTTTTCTTTCTCTATATGATGAATATGAAGGTACAAAACACAGATATCTAACTGTAGAGTTGGAGTACTCTTGGTGACTGGATAGATATTCTAATATCATTAAATATCTCAGTATTTTCTATATTTCAAGATCATTAAAAGGAACTCTTTAAGATCAACTTATCCAGCTCTATTCAAGTAACTTAAGTATGACATGACATAGCATGTCTGATTATTGATGAGCAATCAGTACATTAGGTAAAGATCTTAATAGTATTATTGGCTTTAAGAAGTCTGTAAACGGGTCCCCAATGAAGGAGCTAGAGAAAGAACCCAAGGAGGTGAAGGATTTGCAGCCCCTTAGGACAAACAACAATATGAACTAACTAGTGCCCTCAGAGCTCCCAGGGACTGAACCACCAACCAGAGTACACATGGGAGGACTAATACATGACTCCAGCAGCATATGTAGCAGAGGATGGCCTAGTCAGTCATCAGTGGGAGGAGAGGCTCTTGGACCTTTGAAGGTCCTATGCCTCAGTGTAGGGGAATGCCAGGGCCAGTAAGCAGGGAGGGAACAGGGGTTTGTTCTTCTTGTTTTTTGTTTTTGTTTGTGTGTTTGTTTGGTTGGTTGGTTTGGTTTGTTTTTGGAGGGGAAACTGGGAAAGGAGATATCGTATGACATGTAAATAAAGAAAATATCGAATAAAAATATTAAAAATAAATAAATACATTTTAAAAAAAGAAAAGAAAAAAAAAGAAGTCTATAAACAATCCAGCCAGAATTAGAATTTTTTCTATAACCATAGGTGGTAATGCAATTCCTTTATTATTACACTGGAACATTGCAGAAAAAGGTGATTTCTAGTAGACATTTAAAAAAGACAGTATCTCTGTCAAGGTCCATCTCCTCACAGGGATTCAGCACAATACTAGAAGTGTTATACAGAGAGGGATTAGGGATTAAGGTATAGCCCAAAGAGGACCATATCTTTCAAGTGAGAGGCTTAGGACGTTTACATATGACTCTAACAAGCTGTTAAAACTAATCAACTCAAGCCTTAATGTTAATTTAAACACTTAAGCATATGTCCTAAAATTTTTGAGAAAAATACTGAAAATGTTAACACAAACTCTATATATTTGAAGAGAAACATGTTTAAGTTTATTTAAAGCATTCAGTATGTAAATAAATCAACCATAACATGATTTCAAATACATAAATATACAAATATTGTTTTTGATTTTTGTTATCAGTTTAAAATAAATTTGATAAAAGCAAAATGAAACTTCACAAGAAATTAAATATAAATAAAGAAGTAAATCCTTCCACAATGAAGTCTGACTGTGCATCCTTAGGGCAATTGCCTAGCAACTGTAAAATGTAATATAGACTCAATGTAATATGAACAAAGAAATGTTAGGTAGGTACTTTTTTAGAGCAAAAGGATTAGACATAATTCACTTTCATTGAAAAAATGAAGTGCTCATTTATAAAATATTTTAGTGTTTTAATCTATCATCTCTCTCTTTGCAGTGATACAGAGAGTGGCTTACTGTTTGGTGGCTATTAAAATTCCTCGAGTAGAATGGGATTTTGTTTTTCTGCACCTTTAGGTTCCAGAGAACATAAGAATTTAAATTTTAATCTAGAAGACACAAACGATTTTTATGGTTATGCAGTTAGAACATCCTTGGGTCAGAGGAGAGAAGACAGTTTACAGTGATATACACATGTCTTCAAGAACCAGATCAAGGTCACTGACATGTTTCACATCAGCTGCCAAACACCTGTCAGACAGCAGTGATTTGAGGGAACCTTCTACATGAGATGAATCTAAATGGCTCTATGGAGGAGGGATAACTCACTATCTTTTACCTTCAACAGTGAAAACATGAATGTGTATTTTTCATTTTCCTATGTAAAAATACAATATTTAAGATATCTATTTGCATTATCTTTTATCTCAGCTAATTAATTTTTTTTTACTGAACCTGCCATATTATTCCTCTCCCATCAACACTCAGGTAATATTGGCAGTGCATATTCATTAAGAAGGAGATGCATGGTTCATATAATACCATTATTTGATTAAGGTCAAAACATTCTAAAGCAATCCTCTCAGATCAGTTGATGACCTCAGAGCCTAAGATCCACCTAATTCTAGTTATTTTTTCTTTATGCTAAACATCTTTTTGGAATACCCCTGATTGAATCTAGCATTGAGACCACCTATTCCCTTCAAAAACGTTTGGCAGCCTGTCTTTTTAAGAGTCCCACACATGCCTTTTTGTATTGCCTTACACAGATGAAGACAGAAATTTCTTTAATAGAGTAATACTTCACAGCTTCTTGAAACTTGAGAGTGAATCAAAGTATGTGTATGCTGAATGCTCCTGTCTCTTAAAGAGTCAGCACCTGGTACTTCAAAAACCATTCATATTGCTAATAAGCATTTTACACTCAGAAACTCGTTAAAATACAAACAGCCACAGTAAGTAACATTATTAGCAGAAACCTTTGGCTGAGTTCCATGTACATATATTCAATTTCCCCAATACCTTTAAAATAATTTTCTGTTGCTTGACACAACACAGGAATTAATCAGCAAAATAAGTAGGCTAGGACTTTAACAGTAACTTTCTAACCTTGAAAGCAGGCATAGAAAATATGTATCTATGTAAGAAGTTCAGAAATTCTAAAAGAATAATAGAGTTTGAAAAGTTTTTCATGGGTAATGATCACGTTTAAAACTTTGCCTGCAGACAAATGATATATCTGTTACTTTTATTAAAGTGTGCATGCGTGTGTTCATGTATGTGTAGATGCGCATGTGTGTACTCATGTGGAGTCCAGAGGTAAACACCTCATATCTTCCTGATTCTCTCTTTATTTTAGATTTTCAGGTCTCTCACTGAGCCTAAAGCTCAAAAGGACTGACTGCCTTGCAAGCAAGAGTAAGGATCCTCTTGTCTCTGCCTCTCCAGCACTGTAACTACAGTCACAGTCACTAAATTGAGCTTTTCACTTGAGTGCTAGGGATCAAATTCAGTCCTACATACATGTTACTAAGGCATTTTACCAAGTCAATTTTTTCCCAACAGTATCTGACTTGCCTTTATTCCTTAAACACAACATAATATTTTCCTCTTCTCAAAGATGCATTGAGTAACTAATGGCTTCCTAGAAAAAAATAGTATGACTTCAGATTTGCTACTCTACGAAGTTTTGTGTAACACGTCTTGTTAACATCTCTCAATTACCTTTACATTAAGTTATTCTTTTGTTCTTTCCAAATGTTATTACTGTCCATAAAAAGGCAGACAAGACAATTGTTTCAGGCTGATGTAATACTTGGCTGTCTTCTGTACACATAACAAAAGGTATCAAGACAAATGTTTCTTTCTGTCCTTCATGTGTTCACCTCATAATGTACATTTTTTGTACTTGTTTTTTCCACTTTACAAAACAAGTTGGACATTTTGTAGTTAGACCTTCAAGACAATGAGTTGGAGGCAGTGTTCTAGAGTGCCTCTGAATGTTCCACCCATGGTATGAACAATACTGCTCTTTCATAAAGAGAAGAAACTTGAAGATTTACTGTGGGATTTCAGAAAAGGCTTGTAGTATATTGACTGTCTTTGTATAAGTTTTATGTGGCTCCAATAAAAGACATTAACTTAAACAGGAAGCTTCAGATGGTAAAACATGAAGGAAAACCACATTGATTAATTATTATTTGTTTATTATTGATTAATATACTTGGTACTTGAAAAATAGCATCTCATCAAATACTAAAGGAGCAGTCGTTATTATCATTTTAGCAGTCCATTAACAGTCTCATGCTCAAAGATAATTTCATATGATGAGATCTTGAGAGAACACAAGTTCAGAAACCATTAAGAAATCGCGTAACAGTAAACTTACTGCTTCCTGGTCTAGACAATCCAGTCACTTTATAGAGATGTTGAATAGAATTCTGAATGTGTATACAAAAGTTCACATGTGATGGAACTACATTATGTTTTAAGACAACATGATTATATATTCATATTATATTTGAACACTCAACTTTATAGAATATATATCTAAATTACATTGCTAGATGAATTCGTGTAAAACGTCAAGCCCCCTATTACTTTTGTGATTTTTCAATAAGAAAATATATACTCACTACAAAATAGCTTATAGTTAGTATATGCACCTGCTAAAGTAATGATGAATTGAATACCAAATTACATGGAAGTATTGATATGATTACATATATAGCTTCCAAGTTAAATCAAATGAAGTCCCCACAAGGTCACGTGGCATAGAACCACTGTATTAGTGCAACACTCCAAAATTACAATGGAATATTACACAAAAATGTAGAAAAGCTCTGACTTCAGTCTTTAAAAATGTTCTTTATAAACTAATGTTCAAAATGACAAATAGGAATCATACATTCTATATAAAGACTGAGGTAGAGGTGTGTGTGTAAACTAATTCCAACTCATTTTGTATTATCAATATATCTGTACAAATAATTTAATTTAACATTATATGGACTATATAATGTGAATTATGTACAATATACAATTTCACTTGGATATTTTTAAACTATTATATTATATATAAAATATAAATTTCATATATGTGGAAAATTCATTATAATAGATTATAAAATATGTTAAATGTTTAAAAATGCTTGTCTCTATTTGTTAAATTATGCACAGCTACAATTTATTTAAATAATTTACATATTTCTGTTGTGGCTTTTTAGATGTTCATAAAAATAAATGGTGGGAAAGAGTAAAATATTCTCTAGAATTCTGTATCTTTACATCCTTTACATGTCCCTGAGGATATACTGATAATATATAGCATTAGTATCAATATATTGGATCATCATGAAAGTACATGATTGTCAGTAAAAATTATCCTTGATTTGCATCAATTTCACATGGTTTAAGCTACTGCTTTGTACAAACACTCTTTTTTGTGAGTTTGCATTTGATTAATAACATCCTCATAAGATTTTATACACATAGTCAAAACCAGATTTAAATAATCAGTGCTTTCATTGAGGGTGCTAGGTGTGGACATGGATCCACAACCCAGAGTCCTTGAACTGGTTTAATTAAAGGCTCAGTGTTCACATTTCAGCCTTTCCTCCCGTTTTCCACCTCCACACAAAACATTACCATGGCAACACAACTCCTTACATCATTGAAATGTTATGATTTTCATGGCTATCTTTATCCTATTTCTGATGACACCAATCTTCTGTAATTAAAAAGAAATTGTCCTATAAAGATTTAAAATAAAAGATTATATTCCAAATATTAGGCATTGCTTGTTCTCAGGAAGATGATTAAAAAAGAGAGAGACAGTTGTGGGAATTGTATATGTGTCACTTATTACATAGTAAGGTAACCATGGCAACTTCATGCAAAATGCAATCCCCATTTACTTTATCTATGTTGATAATATGGAAGTAAGGTTTCATCTCAAGTTTTTATCAGCATAACTATAAAACATTTTCTGAACTGAAGTTGAAAACAATCTTACTTTTCTATTCTCTTCTACTCATCATTCACTAACCCTGGAAATCTACTGTGATATGAAATCCCAAATTAAACCTCTTAACTTTTTACTTATACTACTAGCATATTATTACATGTATAAATTTGGGCAGTACTTCCTGAACTAGGACAGCTTTAGGCCTGAAAAAATTTTAAACAATCCCATATTAATATATATATATATATGGATATATATTTCCATATATGTATGTATCCATATATACATATGTAATATATTATATACACATGTAATATATATGTTATATATACATTTAATGTATATGTATAGTGTGCTTAAACATTTAGTAATAATAAATAATAAAATTATTTCAAAACAAATTTTGCATGTACATATTTTATGTTTCATGAAATCTGAAAACAAATTTGAATACTAATAAAATCAATGTCATTTGTTTTTTACATAAGGTATTAAAAGTTGGCTATTTGCTGCTGAAGGACACAGCATTTTCTGAATTTTTCTGAATTTTTCAATGCTCTGATTTCTTGTTCATCAGTTCTAAGAAGGTTGATTTATATAAATATGGAATATAAAATTCCAGAACTATGTTTAGAGCAATTTCTGAAGTGGGTAAATACTGTCTTAATCCCAAAACAAAATTTATTGAGTGATTTTTAAAAACTCACATCAGCAAATGAAATGACCCTATATAAAATCAGAGATTCACAGAATAAGCCAAGCTGTTACTAATTGGATACTTCTCTGCTGAAAAATGACAGGGAAAATATTTAATTTTTTTTATAATTAAGCTTTTATGCCCCTAAATGGAAGAAATGTCGTATGTATAGTAAATATCTTGCATTTTTGTAGCACACTCTCTAATCTGAGCCCATATCGTTATAGCAGCAGACACTCTCATTCTGGGGTCAATGTACTTAATGCAAAGTGCCCATGTTGTTTTGAACTAAGACTATAGGGTAGTCATGTGATATGACAGAAGGAAGTGCTGCCCCACACAAATTCCTTGGCTTCATTATGCATTTAATTTTTAATTAAATTTTGATTTGCATGTATTCAGAAATGCTAAACTGTTGTCAACTCTTCCATAGCCCTCAAACTCATTTCATTAGAACTTATACTAATTTGTTCTTGTTTCATATGTGCATGGTGAATGCATCCTGATTAACTTCACATCACCCTCTCTGAGGCTCATTAACTTCCCTAACCCCTGCTCCCCCAAAATTCCCTTTCCCCTACTGCTGTCTTTGTAATCAGGGTGATCTGTGTGATGACGGGTTTGCAAATATTCACTATAGCCTGGTGGGTTCATCAGTGGGTATATAACTAAAGACAACATCTGTCTTTCTCCCAGAATGAAGGAATATAGCCCTATGATTCCCCTCTTAGATCCATGACTGACAATATCCCACACACTCAGTTCCTTGCCACATAAATGCTTGAAGAAGCTATGTCTGAGAAGCCCAAAAGACATCAGCTCCAAAAGTAGAGACTACCCTCTGTAGGTGCATTATCTAGCTGGAGACCCACAGTATAGCAAGGGCTGTAGTATAACCCTCTACAATAAGCACATTATTCCATTATTCATCTGGAGGTCCACACTATACCAAGGGCTGTAATATGACCCTCTACAGTAAGTGCATTATCCAGCCAGAGGCCCACAGTATACCAAGGGCTGTAGTAAAAAAAAACTCTTCATGACCATTTTTCTATTTTTCATTCTGAGGTGGCAAATCTATTAGATAGTTTTGCCTGCACTTTGGATTGGTGTCATATTTAACCTCTAAGTATTATACTAAGAATCTCCTATGAAGACTAATACTTGAATCTGAAAAAAGATTAAATAACTTTAAAATATTCATAAATTATTTTAACTTATTCTTATTTCCTCACATACTCTGCTTCATGAAACAAAGGTATCATTAGAATGTGTCTTTTCCACATTTCTAGAGCGCTAGATTGCTTTCTGTTGTAACAATGACCATGACCAAAACCACACTGGGGAAGAAAGGGTTTATTTCACCTGTCAGCTTACAAACCATTGTGAAGGAAGGTAAGCTAACAACTGAAGCAGAGACCAAAGAGGAAGCTATAACAGGCTTGTTCCCAGGCTTGCTCAGTCTCCATTTTCATACAACTCAGGATCACTTGATCAGAGGTAATGCAGCCCATAGTGGGCTAGGCCCTCCCACATTAATCTTTAATCAAGAAAATGCCCACATAATATCTGAACCCCTTCTCACTTGAGGTTCTTACTGAGTCCCAAATGACCCTAGCTTGCTTCAGTTAATCATAATTCCCTGTCATTGGGTTTGCAGTAGTTTCAGCACCTTCTCATTCTGAAATTCCGTTCTTTGATGAGTTGCAAGTTACCTTTTGATCCTTTCTATTATTTAAAGCAGGTACATTCTGGGTGATTATGAGTTATGTACACAACTGATGTGACGTTAGACTGCTCCCTAGTGTGCAGGTACAGCAGATAGTGCAACAACAGCTGTACAGTTAATTATGAAAGAGCTGTTGACATAAGATCGTCCCTGTGTCCTGCTAGAATGATGCTTGTGTAAATTTTACTATTGGACCAGCACAAGGGCGAGGTAGGTAATTAAAATTTTAAAGAGCCTATGCTTGACATAGAATAACCAAGGAAAAATATGTGAGAAATAAATTTCTGGTGTCTGGTCACAAAAGCCTTACCACTTCTCTCTATAAGTTAAAGAAGCCACAGTGTTTCCTTATTCCCATTTGTATAGAGTGAAACATTTAAAATGTTTATGGTGATGTTTCTATTTTAGAAAGAATGTATCAGAAATTTGTGGCCCCTAAATAAATCCTACATTATAAACATGGATAAAATATCAAATTTAAAAGTGAATATATGTGTGTATGAGTGTGAATCAAAGCATTATTTCATGCTGTCAGTCATTTTACACAGGATTTTACTCTGAAGGAATCCTCTATTTAAGATCAAATCATACATAAGCCTACCCAGAAAAATTGTGAAATGGCTCCTACCAGAGAATGGTACACACATAAATTCCTCTACTTTTAGAAAACAGCCTCAGGACCTTTGTATGTACCCAGTTTCCCCTCCACAAACAGCGTATCTAATCCCCCGCCTCCTGCTTCTAGACACTCCCACCTCACCACCCTAGCATTCCTCTACAATGGGGCATCCAGCTGTCACAGGACCAAGGGTCCCTCCTTCCACTGATGCCAGATAAGGTCATCTTCTGCTACGTACGCAGAGAGAGCCAAGGGTTCTATTTGGTTGGTGGTTTACTCCCGCTGGAAGCTCTGAGGGGTCTGGTTGATTGACACTGATCATTTCCTTTTATTTTATTTTATTTTATTTTATTTTATTTTATTTTATTTTATTTTATTTTATTTTGGTTTTTCAAGACAGGGTTTCTCTGTGTAGCCCTGGCTGTCCTGGAACTCATTTTACAGACCAGATTGGCCTCGAACTCAGAAATCCACCTGCCCCTGCCTCCCAAGTGCTGGGATTAAAGGCATGCACCACCACTGCCCAGTCATATTGATCATTTCTAAGAAAAAAGAGACTTGTTCTTTTTCTCTTAATGTTAAAAGATATGATTGTTTTAAAATAATGGTAAGCAAGAGCTGTGCTAGGGAGGGTGACAGGTCTCACAGCTCTTATTTACCCACTACCTCATCTATGACGCACTGAGGGCCGTGGGGGAAGATGTTAGTCTCTTACCTGTAGGGAGAACTCTCAGTGACATCACAATTTGGTTTACACACATCAGGAGTCCCTCAGAACTTGACCTCTCAGAACAGAAAGAGAAGAATTATGCTGAGAAAATAGTAATATTTTCACCAGCCTTTTCCTCCACAGTAAAATTATCAGAAGATATTCTTTTGTGGGACTTCATCCATTCTAGGCAAGTGATCTACTCCTGACATATAGGCCCAGCTCAAGACATATTTTGCAATTTTGCAGAATGACCCCATATTCTCAGGAATGCTAGGCTAATGATCCCATATCCTCAGGAATGCAAAGCTTGTGAACCCATATCCTCAGGAATGCAAAGCTTGTGACCCCATATCCTCAGGAA
>JADRCD010216957.1:21694-37575 GCA_019843815.1 Montemys delectorum
ATATCCTCAGGAATGCAAAGCTTGTGACCCCATATCCTCAGGAATGCTCGGCTAATGACCTATACCCCAGGAACTTTAAGACAGGTATCTAGATAATCTGTTGCTCTGGCAGGAATTAAATAGGGGAAATTGAAGGAAAAATAAACCTTACATGATTATAAAGCAGATGTTGCTCATCTGGATTCCCAAATTGTCACTCTTTATTAATTAGACACTATCCTTCAAAGCATTCTGATTATTTTATTTATGGTATGAAAACTTCTGTATCTTAAAAGAGAAGAAAGCCATGAGTTACAGGTGGAAAATTTCTTGACAGGACTGTGAAGGATTCTGTCTAGGAATTGTTGGTCATCAAGGTCACAGTTCCTTACTTCTGTGTCTCACACAAATTTTAACTAGGCAGGATTGTTTTTGAGTTATTAAGTTGGGGAAGGTGAGTTTTGCCTCATTTAAACCAGAAATTCTACAGTTTAATGATTCAGTAGATTCATATTCCTCAAGGTGATTGGAAGAAAGGAATATGCATGGCTGTGGTATCATCATTACCTTACTTTTGCAGTATTTACATTTCAAAACACAAGTTGGTATCTAACCCTTCATGACTTAATGTGCCTCAGAAACAACAAGTAATATAAAGAAAGGAGAGCTCAAGGAAGCACTCACTGTACTTCTGGGATTGTGGAAATCTGGTTTCCACCAATGAAAGACCAGAAAGAGGATGGAGGAAGGCAGAGAACACAGGCAAGAAAACTGTGTAAAAGTAGATATACAGTAGTGCAAGCTTCCTCAGTTAGAATCCCATTCACTGTTAGGAAAATACAAAAGACTGCCATGTGCATTGAAAAATGTGTCCAGACACCAAGAAAAAAAGTGAATTAATTCATGGAATCAATAGCACACACACACACATACACATGACACAGGTACACATGCTTACACACATGTATGCACACAAAGACATAGACAGATACGTATGCACACAGATACACAGGCACATACATGTACAAACACCCATAGACACACATACACATACACACATATAAAGACAAATGACAAGGAGGAAGTTTTATGCAGTGATTCAAAATCATTCAGCAAAATCAGCCCAGGATCAGAGGGCATCACTGAGGAATTATACCAAATATTTGCAGAATTAAAGTTAATACTTCTTAAAAATTTCCAAAACCAATAGTAGGGAGTATTCATTGTTTGAGGTTAGTATTATGGTGATAACAGTGCCAAAGAACAACTATAAGTCAATATGGCAATAGTTATAGGTGCAAGTCTCAATAAATTATGAACAAGGCAAATTCAACAGCACAGCAGAAGGATCATTCAGCATTACCCAATAGGATTTGTCCATGGAATGAAAGGTCAGTTCAACACACTAATCAAATTCATTACCATCACATACTATCACAGAACAGAGCATAGAATGCACTTGATTCCTGAGTAGGCACAAATAGCAGTTTACAATGTTTGACAAACTCTCGTGATGAGATTACTTAAAACCAAGCCAAACCAAACAAAAGCATACATATACATACACACACACACATATATATATATAAACAGGACTAAAAACTTGCTAAGAGTTAACGCATGCAACAATGGCGTCTTGACAGGAAAATGTGAAAGCAATTAAACTTACAGTAGCTTTGAAAACACTAACAAATCTTTCAATACACTTAACTAATGAGATAAAAAGATGATACATGCTAAAGTACAGTTTTGAAAGAAACTCAAGGATACGAATAACTAAAAATTTATTTCTTTTTTTCAGTGACCGTATACTTGATATAGCTAAAATCCTTAAACAGGGCCAAAGAAATTGTTATCAAAATCCCAATGATAGTATATATACACAAACCAAGTGATATCATAAAATTCATATTGAACCGGCTCCAGAGAGCACAAGTAGTGCTGAGACAGCCTGTGGAATCCTGTTGCATTCCAGTGAACTTGTTTCTCTGTCCTCCTTAGGCCAGAGCTCTCCAGCACTGGCACTTTTTTCTCTTTCCATTAGTCTCTCTGTTGCTCTTCTCTCCCATGTTGTTTCCCATTCAGGTTTTCTTTCTCTCCGTTCCTCCTGCCTCACTGATTCCAGTTAATTTACCTCAGGACACATTGGTCTTTTGGCCAAGACAAAGAAAGTCTTATTGGTCCTTGTTAAGGACAAAGAAGTTCACAGGAATCATTTTCACTGACATAATATTTGAACAGAGGATATATTCATAAAACACAAAAAAATCTAAAGGCAAAAAATTGTATGAGGTAAAAAATTGCAGACTTACTCTTTGTTTTTAAAGCTAGAGCTTTGTTCTTTTTTGAGTAACAAACACAAGAGAGCTTGGAGTGGCTTTAGAATTGCATTTCCAGGTGTTACCTGCCAGCTAAGGGTAATAGCCAGCTACTACAATGCGTATTTTCCTCAGAGAAGCCAGTCAGTCATAGAATCAGTCAAGCAGATATTAAAAGGATCAAGGTCTAGAACTGTATTTTGCATTATGCAGAAGACAGTAAAATCAATTTTTAAAGTTATTAAATTAAAGATATGCTAAGACTATCATGCCTGCATGAAATTAGCAAAAAAGAAGTATTTTTAGTTCAGGAGGTGTGAGATTTCTGTATATCTACTTATGTCTATCAACATATTTACTTATGGCTTGCCAGAGCTTTTGGTGACATAATCATTAATCCCCATATATAATTAATGAAAAAATGCAATAAGGGAAGAAGTTGAATTTATAATTAAGAATATAGAGTCTGAATGCAACCCAATTTGGAATAAATCCTCTCACCATCAAGTAGATGTGTGATACTGAACAAATGACCCAGCATCAAATGAGATTAAATCTTCTAATTTGTAACAAGAGAAGACTACAGTGATTGTTAAATGAATTAATGTATATAAAAGTCTCAGGATGCTGTGCCAAGGGAACACTTTTAGATATGTGACCCATTATCATTCTATATATTGTGACTTGTAAAGACGAAACAGCTGGATGAAACAGAAAGCTTTACTTGATCATAAATACTGAGCTGTTCACCAAGAAGAACAGATATACACATATTACATGTATAGAATAAGAATATCTAATAAATCTAAAGTGAATGAAGCATCTCCATAAAAAGGCAGATGCTTGCAGAGTGATAAAGGAGAAAAATTAAGAAGAGCCATGCAAGCTTTCTGGTGATGGGTCTTAGAGTTCAAAAAGGATGGACTCCATTTTGGAAACATTTTCTTTTTTCCTTTCTTCCTTCTCTTCTTCCTTCCTTCCTTCTTTCCTTCCTTTCTTCCTTTTTCCTTCCTTCTTTCCTTCCTTTTATCTTTCTTCTTTCTTTCATTCCTTCCTTCCTTTCTTCCTCCTTTCCTTCCTTCCTTCCTTCCTTCCTTCCTTCCTTCCTTCCTTCCTTCCTTTTTTCCCTTCTTTTCTTTACATTTTTTTGAAACAACCAAACAAACAATAATGGAAAGAAAATATGCCTAGGGATAGAAGCCACATGTTTTGATAGAGAAGTGTGGTGGTTTGAATATGTTTGGCTCAGGGAATGTCACTATTAGGAGGTGTGGTTTTGTTTGAGTAGGTGTGCCTTTTTTGGAAGCAGTGTGTCACTGTGCGGGTGGGAAATGAGAGCCTTCTCCTCTCCATGTGAGAGACAGGCTTCTCCTAGTGGCCTCAGATGAAGATGTAGAAGTCTCAGCTCCTCCTGCATCATGCCTGCCTAGATCCTGCCATGCTCCTTCCTTGACAATGAACTGAACTGAACCTGTAAGCCATTCCAGTTAAATGTTGTCCTTATAAGAGTTGTCTTGTTCATGGTATCTGTTCACAGCAGTAAAACAGTAAAACTCTAACTAAAACAGGAATTACATGAGAATCTAACTTTTTTTTTTTTTTTTTGGTTTTGGTTTTTTGAGACAGGGTTTCTCTGTGTAGCCTCAGCTGTCCTGATGAGTCTAACTTATTTCTAATGAGGCTTGGGTTAAGTCCTGGTTTTACTTTCATGTAATCTAGGATTCTTTGCCTTAACACTATTCAAATGAAAAGAAAAAATAGAATGAACTGTTATTGTTCATCTCTTCTAAGCATGCCATGATGAATGGAATAAATGAAGAAAAGGTTTAGAATTTAATAATATATACTTTAATTTTTAAACAAACTACACTTCCTGTTAAATTTTGTCACAATATTCTTTTTTCTCAGTACTTAAATAAATACTGTATATATTTTAAATACCTACTTCATATCTTTGTGAAAGAAGAAATGGATGTTAAAATTCATAAGTGCTACTGGTTATAAACTTATTCCTGTTGGAAATGCACTGTGCTCTTAAAAAAGAGACTCCAATGCAAAGCAGAAGAGATAGCCCTATTTAATTAGTCTTTATTTTGGGAAATCGGAAAAAAGAGTCATGTATTTGTGCATTATAAATCAACCGGTAGCTTGAATAATATGGTCCTTTAAATAATGAGTCCTAATACTCTTTCTTTTTACCTTTCAGATTTAATATACTATGAGAGCCATCTAGTATAATTTCAAAAATAATAATGTAGTTGAGTATCTGCCTGTCAATCTAATTTGGCCTCTTCCTGGAATTTAAATCCTAGCTTTTAATTAAATTACAGATAAATAGTTTATTTATAGAGTTACTGTTTACACACAGGAATGAATTAGTTTGATTGAATGTGTGGCTGATTATTGGTTTATTACACATACTTCTTAAGCAATAAAGTATACAATTGCATTTCTAGTATTTAGGCATTCGGTATCATCAGTCAATAACACTATATAATAGTCAATGCACATTTGTGTCATGGAAATATAAACACTCTTACGTTTGAAAAGCTTACAGGGTCTTCTTGGAGTTACCCACTTAGACTATGCTCATATTAAATTCTCTGTAGACGAGCAATGCTTGGCACAATGGACCAGTAGCTACTTCAGTTATTGTGAGGCTCTGTGTTGCTACATATATTTTCATTTTCATATATTGTTGAAAACTAGAGATGATAAGAAGTCTATCTCAGACTTGTAAAAGTGACATGATAAAAAGGAAAACCTGTAGTCCTAGAAGGCCAGTACAGACGTGTAAATGCTGAAAGTTTAAAATAATGAATTGAAATAACTTCTCTTATGAACAATAGAAGAAACAACAACTTCCATACAGCTATAGTAATGTAAAGGCCTTAAAAGTCAAAAAGTAGGTTACTAATGGTGGCAGTTATCTGTCACTATTAGTAGCAGAAAACATGAAGATCTATATTTCTGATGGCTTTAATATTGTTTATGCATCATTTTTTGACTCAAAATACAAGATAAATACAAATGTCCTGTTTAGATGTAATTAGAATTTTGTCTATATGCTAACCAATCTTACTCCAAAAGCAAGCAGAAATGTGTTAGCCATCCAGTAAACATTCAGAATTGGCTAGGCATTGCTTTATTATTTTTAGGAATCCAATTACATGAGGGAATCAGTATGTAAGAATAAAATTAGAAATCAGGTTAGGTAGTTACCATACAAGACGTGAATTTCAATTCTTATGTGCTACATCAGAAGGTTTTTGGGATATGAACTGGTTTCTTGCATCTGTGAAACCACCCAGCACTGAGGAGAGCTTGGTGTTTTCCTCTCCCCACACTTCCTCATTCATAAATAATTTCTAGACATGATATGGTCTTCATTATAGTAACAGTTGACTGTTAGCACATAAAGCTTGCTATAAAGAAGAACTTGAAGGCACACAAAGATAAAAGGCATGGACCCACCACTTACAATCTCAGGCACAGACAGGAAAAAACATTTAGTAAAGATTGTTCTGCATCCAGCAATTGAAAAGTTAATTTTTTGAACAAATAACCCTAACCCTACAACATGAAATAATGTTATAGTCAGTAATATTCAAATCAGCCAGAGGGAGTATATATCCGTGTCTGAGAGGCACACAGAAACTGGTAGATATAAAAATATTAAATGTAGCATTTAATATTTATATGCTTAAATATCTTAAAAGTATGACTATTATCCCTTGGCTTATTCTTGTTCACATTTTAAATATAAAGATGCAGAGAAAAAGATTACCAAAAATGTTTACAATGTTTTAAATTTTGTGATTTCATAATCCTCAGAATATAAGAAGCTGCTCTTAAAAGGCTAGTAGGCATCTGAGTGGTAGGACTCTCAGAGAATAGAATATAGAATAGAATAGAATAGAATAGAGCAGAATCCAGCAAAAGAAAATAGACATCCTGCCTAAGGGCTAAACAAATAACTATGCTAAGGCCAGAGGCATAGTCAAAGGGTCAGCTCCTTGATAAGACAATAAATAGTTCCAATTTGAAGCCCCTGGGTAAGCCCATGGCTCACGCAGAAAAATACCCACTTCTCCTGGAGCCCACCTGGCAAAAATAGACAGTTCGGCAGCGTAGGAGTAGGGAATGAGAGTTGACTAGCAAGACCTTTGGCCTCCAAAGACTTTACTGTGTAAGTTCTCTTCAGTAAGATGAGTAATGGCAAGGAATAGTAGTAAATTTATATCAGGCTAATTGGAAAATAAAGGCTGAGTTCAGGCATTCACAATTTACTATGATGTTTTTAAAGGAGGCACACTAGGATCCTCTTACATGTTTGAACTAGTACAAATGGCAGACTATTGCAGAACAAGTGCATAAATTGATAATCTAGGACTTGTCATTCTATAATTTGCTAATATCCTCTAGGTAATTCCAGTATAATGATAGTTCATTGATTCACTTAGTGAAATTGACTGACATATTGTGGTCATAATTTATATGTTTCAAGCATTACTGTGAGTAACATGGATATGATTTCTGCTACAATGATGGAGCTTATTACTACACACACACACACACACACACACACACTCACAGACTTGTTCTTTATCCCCATTTACTAACATAAAAGATAAAGAACCTTGAAAGTCTGGAATAAAGAGTGAAATGATGTTTCTTGTATGCTAATGAATGGTAGAGTTGTTCCTAAGTAGCTGCAAGATGGTGGTTGGCCAATCAAAATACTTAGGTGTGATGAGAATTTGGGACTTTCATCTTTACCCCAAAGGTAGAGGTGCTGGAGGTTAAGTTGATCAGGTATGCATGTTATTTAGCCAACCATGCCTAGATAACAAAACTCACTGTAAAACTGTATTATCAGAATTTCAGGGCACCCGGCACATGGAGCCTTGTGGGAAGTGAGTGACTTATCTATAAAGTGCCTAGAACTTCAGTGCTTTTTCTTTCGTCCATCTGGCTGTTTGTATTCTTTGCAGTGTTCTTCATAACAAAACAAGTAAGTTCTTTTTCTGAGTTTCATGAACCACTTTAGTAAATTATTCCAACCCAAATTGGGGGTCCTGGGAACCTTTATAGATGATTGAGTGGAAGCACAGATTTCACTGGCATCTGAAGTGTTTGTGTGTGTGGGGGGTAGTGTTTTGGCTTTAAGCCCTTTACCTATGTGATCTGACACTATTTACAGAAAAATAGTGGAAGAGTTGAGATAAATTATAGTATTTCCAGGTGGAACACCTGGATCAGAAAGAACACGTTATTATTTGCTTTGCGATAGTAACATATTGTTTGGAGACAATTTTATAAACGGAAAAAAAAAGGCACGCAGGAAGTTTCTGAATAGGAACAACACATAAGAAACAGAAATCTTGTCAGAAAGAACTGGGCCCCATAACAAGCATAAGGTATGGGAGACCTGGGTCTCCACAATAAGCAGGAGGTATGAGGAGACCTGGGTCCCCATGACAAACAGGAGGTATAAGAAGACCAGGGTTCCAGTGATTAGTAGGTATGGGGAGACCTGTTGCCACAACAAGCAGGAGGTATGGAGAAACCTGGGTCCCCATAATAAACAGCATGTATGGGGAGACCTGGGTCCCCACAACAAGCAGGAGGTATGGGAAGATGAGACTGAACAACTTGGCTGGAGATGAGTTCAGGTGACTGTTCTGGCTAGATTGCTAACAGGTGGTAGTGGCCTGATTCTTGCAACAGCTATGATGATGGAAAGACCAAACCGATTGGAAATGCATTTGTGTGTAGATCTAACTATACAATGTTCAAAGGCTGGATATATGTGCATACAGACATTTTCCAGGTGTGTGTTAGTTAAGAAATCCAGGATGAATCCTAGGTTTCAAAATTTACATATTTAATTTCATGTGGATGAATGTTGTTTGCATGAGTGTAAGTGTACATATGCCTTTTGCCCAACGATGTCAGAAGACATTAGATCTCTTCCAGCTAGAATTATGGACAACTGTCAACTCTCATTTGGGTACTGAAACCAACCCTGGATCTTCTGAAGAAGCCAGTGCTCCTAACCTTAGAGCCATCTCTCCAGCTTTGAATCCTAGTCATTTACTTTGAGTCTGGGGATAATAGTTAATAGTATCTGCTGATTTGGAAATGAAAGATGGGCATTTTGAGAAATCTGAGATTCATCTTAGACATTTTGGTGGAAATGTCAGTGTGTTTAGACACATTAACTTGAGCTCTCTCCAGGGATCAGGGTCAGATATACAACTGTGATTCACGGAATATAGACCTAAAAAATAGTCACAGCAAAGACTGCTCTGTGAAAGATACCAGTAGACAGCTTTGCAGGTCCTCCCTACAGCAACCAGCTGAACAGCCGAGTCTGGTATGGAAATTAGATATTGAAAAGTATAGGAAGAAAGGGGAATTGTGAGCTATATGACTTGTCAACCTAGATAAAATGAAGACTAAAGAGTGGGCATTGGATTTGGCGTATAGTGACCTTGGTAAGCTTTTATTCAGCTAAGTATACCAAACATCCTCACAGAAGCTGCGGAGGCTAGTACCTGCATGAAGTTAGTCTTACAGCTATAGTTACAGGACAAACAGACAATTATCATTTTCCAATTCCATGCCTCATTTCATGAAGGTCAAAATTTAAGATTTGGCTTTAATTTATTGTTTGATGTCTTTTAAAGACAGATTTTATAAGTTCACTATTAAAACAAATATCAAGTATGTTCATAAACACTTTGGGAAAATATGCCTATACATTTGTTCCAAATGGCACTACCCTTAAAATCAATAAAGATGACTCTTAGGCTATCAGAGTAAAGAGATATGAGAAGAAACTCTTTGAAGGGCTTTTAAAATTTCCATCCTCTAATAAATTTTTGGTTTCTGTATCTAAATTTGCTTTTACATTTATGAAATACATTTAAATTATAGTAATATAACATGTAACTTTTCCTTACAGACCCTTTTAGTGTTCAGATTTCAAGAGTCTGAATGAACCCAATTAAGTGTATTCTGTGTACCTTCTTAGTCTGCTGACAACAAAGCTCACAATGTGAGTCTGTGCTACTTGCTACAGGGGAAGCCACACAGGAACCAAGAGAATATTGCCTGCTGAGGGAAAAAAATGAGCTCATTTCTTCTGAAAGTTGCTGGCTGTGGTGCTGAGACCACTGAGAACACAGCAGCTGTTTGTAGACTCTCCTAATTGGCACAAGACTATTGTCTGGGTTTGTACTCCATTACTGGCAAAAGTAGCTCACTTTTGTTTATGCTCTCCAATATGTTCAGCTTCAAATATAGATAGGTTTGGATTATGGAAAATTATCTAGGCTAGTAAAAAGAAGAGGAATTTTGAGACAGTTCAGTGGTTTAGCAGTGAGAGGGAGGCAGCTTCAAACTGCCTGGGAGAAGTGTTTTGTTAAAATGAACAAAGCCCATGTTCTCCTTTGAATAATATAAACTCTCATCCACATGCTGACAGGACTTTATTATCAATTGTCACACACAGTAGTTTTATTAGCATCCATTCAACACTGAGTTAATTTAAAAACACTTGAAACCATAGGCAGATGTTTTTAAAAGAAAAAAAAAGAAAAAAATCAGGGTTTATTGCTTCACATACTACTTATTGTACAGAAGCTGGGCTCAGTACCTTAGTCTTTAAGCACACTCATTTCCCCACAAGCCACCTGTACCCTGGCCACTTTGTAACTGCAGGAAAACAGCACTGCCTCTTCTATCAGGACTTGGTAACCTAGAGTCTCTTTCTAATTTTATCTGTTTAGTTCATTTAACATTAAGATATATCCATTCCAAAACTATATTCCTGTAAGAGGTCTTTTAAATTTTACATTAAATAAATTCACCACTTTTGATAACTAGTAGCCTTCACAGAAGCTCATGAACAACCTATGCCATATTTTAGGTTTTCCTTTCCTGAGCACAGTGTGGGAAAAAAAGATTATATAACTCACAAAATTGCATACATGAAAGTGTTCATGGCAATGTGGGTTCTAGTATCATAAAGCCAGAAAGTCCTTAAATGTATGTACCTAAATCAAGAAGCCTGATAAAATGAGTGCACATTGGAAAGGACATTGTAGCGAAGATGAACAATCTAGAGCTTCATCGGACAACATAGAACAATCTCAAGATTGAATAATGGATACCAGATATATTAGAAAGCTACAAAATTATATACCTTGCCTTAACTAATAGAACCACATTGAATAAATGTTCAAGAGACTTCTGTTGTCTAACATCAACATGTTTGACTCTCTGTACTGAACAAAAAATATTATAGAATATTGCTAGAAAATATGGCTGCATTTCTGTTTTTCTAACATAAAAAAGATTCCAGAATATAGCTGGAATCTATATCACTGCTGGGTGAATTTTATTGCCACAAAAACAGACGGTTTGCTTCATAAACTAGATTGTGCATCTCCTGGAACAGGAGCTATTTCTTTTGTGTCTATTCATAGCCCTGTTATGCTGGGAAAAAATGGGGGCATCATCAATGCAACTGAGTGCTCATATAGAGTCATGGGTAGATAAAAGAAAAACAAATAGACATGACAGATAGATAAATAAGTAGGTAGATAAAAGAAATAAGACAGTGAAAGCGGAAGGCTTTCAATACAGGTCTCCGAGTTTGGATTCAGTTTTTAGGTAGTAGCAACCTGGAACATTTTTTGGTAGGGGACAGAATAATACTATTTTTGGCTCTCAAGCCTACTAACTCCAGAAAAACAAGAGATCACAGTATGGTAAGAAAGGTCAACATGAAGATAGAGAGGTCTGGAGTGGGATGGTGTCACCAGCAAGAAAAGATGTGGATTGATACACGAGAAAGAAAGAAACAAAGCCATTCTCAGAATTAAAGTTGTGAGTTTTCAGGAGCCAATGAGCACTTGATAAGGAATGGGACACCTTAGGGATTGCTTGTGTTAGGAAGACAAAACTATCACAGTAAATTAGCAAGTTCAACCATCAATGCAGATTTCAAACAAATATGGGACCCCGGTGGCAGATATTCAACATATGCTGTGTTGTTCTATGGCAAACATAATATGGAAAGAAACCATAGTAATCAAACAGGTAAAGGGATTAAAATTGAATCATTTTCATTTGCATCCAGGGGCCAAACAAAGGACTTGGCTGTAGATTACTTAAAGAAAACCCCAGTATCAACATAAAGAAATTTGATAATTCAATTTACAAATTAAGTTCAGAAAATAATTCCATAAACAGGGTATGGAGAGAGCAGATGAATAAAGGAGAAATGTAAATTAAGAAGACCATAATTTAACAATACCAGAACAACTAAAATTAAATAGCAGCAGATAATAGTGAGTGTGGGCAAAGTGTGAGATGATAGAACACCTTGCTGTTGAGGGTGCAAATGATAGAGATACCCTAGAAAGCAGTGTGACAATTTCCTGCAAAAAGAAACATGCACTTACCATCTGCCCGTAGAAGTCACACTCTTAGACGTTTATCCAGTGTCCAAAGTTTCATATATGAGTGTTTAGAGATGTTGTATTCAAAATTATATTCAATCACTGCAAACAATCTTCAATACACAAATATTCTTTGCCCGGTAAATAAATGGTACAATGCCCTTGTAAAGAATAACACTGAATAATGACTGAACAGTCACCATTTATGAATCTCAAAATCAATGCTGAATAACATCTTGAATGATTACATATGGCATGATGGCATTTACGTGATGTCATTTACATGATAATCACAAAACAAGCTATGGTGTGGTTGATAGTAAAGTGGATTCATCTGGTTAGGTGGTACAGGGAAGGTAACTACTGAGATAGTAGAAGGTCTTCCTTCCTCCCTTTCTTCCTTCCTTCCTTCCTTCCTTCCTTCCTTCCTTCCTTCCTTCCTTCTTCCTTCCTTTTTTTCTCTTTCTTTTGGAAATCTTGTAAAGCTGTGTTTTCTTCCTTATTGTCTTATTGTAGTTAATAATTTAAACATGTTTATCTGTCAAAATTTATGGAACTCCCCAGTTTCTTCCTAAAAAGATACCAGTTTCACTATATGTTAATTTATAAAGACAAATCTACAGAAAAGCCATAAATAGAATGGAAGTAGCTAATTTTAACTCTACACTATTTTTCATTTTAAAATCATGATAGAGTTTTATTTTCTAATAGTATTATAATTTCATCAATAATAGGTCAATTATCTATCTATCTATCTGTCTATCTATCTGTCTATCTATCTATCTATCTATCTATCTATCTATCTATCTATGGTTTTTCAAGATAGGATTTCTCTGTGTAACATTCCTGGCCATCCTGAAACTCACTTGGTAGACCATGTTGGCCTCAAACTCACAGAGATCCTCCTGCCTCTGCCTCTGCCTCCCAAATGCTGATATTAAAGGCGTGCACCAGGACACATACACATTATTTCTTCTTAAGCTTTTAGAGTTCCTTTCAAAAGATATGGAAATAAGCCAATCTAATGAAAAAAATATCTAGAACTGCTTTTGTTCCATGATTGAAATTGAACTTGTACAAGATTGCACAAAATATTTAATATAGACTTGGTTATGATATCTAATTAGTGAATTTACATGGCTCCTTACTGAGAAGGCTAATACCTGGCTAGGCTTGTTAACAAACTGAGGCATAATGAAGAGAGTAAACAAAACAAAAAAAGATGTTTTATTCCCCTTTTAAGGTAGTCTATAGTTAGTTTTGATAATCTGAATGCCTTATGTTTTTAAAGCTATTTTATTATATATATGTGTGTGTATACGTATGTGTGTGTGTGCGTGTGTGTGTGTGTGTGTGTGTGTGTGTGTACACTGAAACACAGATACCTGCAAAGAACAGAGGCATCAGATCTGAGTTACAGGTAGTTGTTAGCTGCTTGATATGGATGCTAGAATTGAATTCAGATCATTTGAAAGATTATGTGCTGCTAAGCACTTAGCCATCTTCCAGGCATGTGTTATGCATTCTACAAATATATGGGGCAATCATCAATCACAAATGAGTAAATATTTGCCAATTTTATTTGAATGACTTGAGGAATTATGATTTTTATAGTTTTGCAGGATTTTTATTGTTTACTTTTCTTTCAGGTTTAAGCTGCATTTGCTGATGGAATCTCACAAGCAAAAGTATATTTAAGCCGGGCAGTGGTGGCACACGCCTTTAATCCCAGCACTTGGGAGGCAGAGGCAGGTGGATTTCTGAGTTCGAGGCCAGCCTGGTCTACAGAGTGAGTTCCAGGATAGCCGGAACTATACAGAGAAACCCTGTCTCGAAAAACAAAAAACAAACAAACAAACAAACAAACAAAAAGAATATTTAAAAACTTATCGATACCTTTCAAATAAGATGATCCTTTGAAAAAGCTGTTCTAAAAGATCAACAATCTACTTTTACTTAAGATGAGAACTGAGATGCAAAATTCTAAAACCTAGATTAGAACATAAAATTCCAGTTATATACCAATTTTTAAACTTCATGGTCTACCCATTATTTATTCTTAAGTTGAAATGTTAGGATTTATTAATCTGTGTGATAATACACAGACTTGTGTGTTTTGTCATGTGTGTGCATCAGAAGAGTCCCAATTTCCCAGGTAATGTCCAATCCCAGTGCTTAGGCATGCTCCTTTGTATTGTGGAGCAGGCACAGTGCTGAGGAGGAATGAATAAACTGTGAGAAAGAAGGGGCCACACAGAGGCTCTCTACCTCCTGCAGTATGAATATTTAAATTCATGCAAAGTTCAGTGTCTTCACAACCTGCTGTTATACCATGTCTCTCTGTCCTCTAAATGCAGAGAGCAATGTATTTGTCCTCTTTCATATCACAGAAGCAATGACATTCCTAGGATTTGCTCAGAACATTCTTACTTCAAATGGGGTTTCTTGTACCCTGCAGGCTAAACTTCCCTGTGTTTGGTAATTCTCTATAAGACACTATCTTGAGGGAATAACAAAAACTCTTAAGTGAAAGAGGAGATAATATGACGAAAGCAAAAAACTAATGATGGCATTAAGATTTTAGGGAAGATAACAGAAAGACCCACCACAGAGGACCTGTCTGACCTTTACTTCCAATTTCATATATGCTTCTACATTATCATTTTTCAACAATAAAGGGAGAAATTACAATTAAAATATTTTGGCATTTATTTGAAGTAATTTTACCATTAGTTCTAAATGATGCTTTTACCTTTGTTTGATAGGTAGAGCAAATTCTACTAGATGTAACTTAAAAATGCAAATGTTGCCATATTGATAATTTGACAAACCAGCACATTGACATTTGCTTTGAAAATATTAAAGTTCTCTGAGGAAATGTGGGCATAAATATTCAAAATTAAACTGTGACATAATTAATTGCATTAATTCTAACTGAATAAAGCTCTAAATGTGTAAACTGCTAAATGTTAGAAAAATCAACTAATCACATTAGATTTTGCTGCCCAAATATAAACATTGTCTGTAAGAAGACAAAGGTAGATGCTAGAGAGCTCGTGTTTAGTGCTTAGCGAGAATCAGGTGAGGCTGGGGTTACAACTCTGTTTTTCTTCTCACCAGAAACAGTTTGGGGCAAGAACATAAAGATTGGTGACTTTATGCATAAAAGCAGAACAATTTCAGCCACATCACCAAATCTCTCTGAGCTGAATTGTCAAATGTAGAAGACGATGCTTTAATGCCCCATTAATTTATTCTCCTATCTGAACTGTGCACATGAAAACTTTAACATCTTCTTCATATTTGCCAAATGTGAAAACATATTTTAAGTCACTGCAAACGTCAAATGAAATTATCGAGCTCTACTTTGGAAAATGAATAAGAAAAAGAGGTACATTGTTGACTTTATTTGCTTAGCTTTGGTTCTGTATTTATCTTATTTTTATGATTGTGATAGTCCTGTTACAAAGTAAAGATATTTTACATTTAGATATATATAAGCAGTGCTTAGCCAAAACAGCAACAACAACAACAACAATAACAACAACAACAGCCAAAAATTTTAAACTGTGATTAAAAAAATAATAAGATATTTTGAGTGGATGAATGAGTATTGTCTGCAGAGATGATTATCAAAAATTGGGGGAAAAAAAAAGCTAAAACAGTACCCTAGTATAATTACTCAAAATAATGTGTTTAAGTAATGCCACAGTAACATAAATCTCAGAGACACTCAACAAGACCTCCCAATCCCATTTAGAGTTGGCCTGAGAAAGGAAATGTTTGAGTTTTACTTCTGACTTTCCAGAGTCTTAATACACCAGCTGTCACAGTAATTGCTCTTTTTTCTTAATAGTTTGTTTACTATACTTTTTGATAGAAAAATTCTTATTCTGAGATATACTATGATTAAGAATAAAAACAAAATGATGCATATCATTTGTTAACTCTTGAGTTTCATGTAATACTTAAAAAAATAGAGCACATATTACATGTGCTCTCACGCAACAAGCATTTTTCTTTTTTAAATTTTTATTAGATATTTTCTTTATTTACATGTCATATGATATCTCCTTTCCCAGTTTCCCCTCCCAAAAAAAACCCCAAAAAA